>CM042317.1:6182723-6397723 GCA_023566125.1 Zingel zingel | reverse complement strand
GTGTGTGTGTGTGTGTGTGTGTGTGTGTGTGTGTGTGTGTATGTGTGTTGGCGCCGGCGTCACACTGCAGGGACAGAACAGTGAGTTGAGAGCGGTCAGTGGGATTCTATAAATCAGATTAGGGACCTCCTGTAAATGATAGCAGTCAGGGTAGGGCGGAGGCTTGTGTTAAACTTTGGAGTGCGAGATGCCACCCCTCCCAAGTGCACAGTGAGGTCACTTGGCTGTCAGTAGCCAATCAACTTCCCCAGAGAGGTCAAGACACCCTGACCTGGCTTTGTGTGCGAGCACGGGAGAGTCAAAAAGAGATGTGCTGTAATTTAATTTCGGTCCCGAGCATGCACTTGTTTTATTGTCAAGATCTCCGGCTCACACCCCCTCTTCTTTATGAAGTGTAACGAAAAAGGCAAAGAAGTCAGTGTCAGCAAACAGGCTTCAGAGTATATGGCTGTTCTCTTCTATTAGCAAATTACATCCTGCGAGAACATAAATCCTTCGTGATTGCTCTTTGTTTTTGTCCTTTGCCAGTGCTCCTAAATCAAACTGTATCTCAAGTGTCTGTGCAGAGCTGTAAAACCTCACTCACACATTTCTTATCGCTAGCTCAGCAATGCATTATCAGGCAGGGACAGTAGTGTCTCCATTCACATAGCAAAAAGGGGGGGGACAGAGATGAGAAGAGAGTGGGGAGGATACGAATGAGAGGCTGAAATTTGGCATGGGTCAAATATCAGCTTCTCAACCTTTCATAGTGAAATGCATGTAATCTTGCCTTTAGTTGTCTTAACTTTCTGGCACTCACATTATTCCCAATAGCAAATCCAAGCCATTGGATGTGCCAAGCAATTAAACACCAACACAAACCACTACTGTACCTGCACACAGCTGTATCTGATTTAAGGATAACTGAAGCACTGTTGAACCCAGACAGACAGCGTACAGTAATTGGACAGCATGTCAACAGACAGTGACACAGTCAGAAAGTGAAGTGTGGTGGTGAATGAAAAAGTTGGAAATGACATGACTCCAGTCAGCAGCAGCTGCTGTTTTCATTGTGAGACTATTTTTGTTGGTGGAAAAAGAGCTACTGGCTATGTAGCAGCAATACTCTCCAGTACTTCGACAATCCAACCAATTGCCGTATTTTTGGCCGTTTGAGGGCCGAAAGTCAATGGTAAAATACCCAATGATCTATTTTATATTCACATCACGTGGCTTTCAGCTAACCACATTTGCTGAAACTGGTAACTGCATCACACCTTGGCCAAAAGGTTTCCGGATTTGGCCACCATGACAATAATTACCATTTCTGGTGGCCTGTAATAACATTAGCAATGCTAAGTCATGCTAACAGGCATAGCGATCGACTGTAAACATTGCAAGTTAGCTGTGCCCTGCGAATGCCTAAGTAGTCTGCATGTTTGCACTGATATTCAATAGGAGTATGTAACTTTGGTATGCAAGACATGATGACAGAAAAGACATCTCTCCATGGCAGTATGAACACATTCACCAGCTAGGGAGCCCCAGGGCCAAGATCAGCTGCTTGCCCCCTATTTAGCCACCATTAATGGGGGCCCAAAAACATATTAATATACAATATAGTCATGCATGTCTCGAAACTAGAATTAGGCACAGGGATCTTCAAGACTACTTTGCTGTTTTTGGTTGCAATGTCTGTTAAGCCTGGAGCCTTCAGGACCCCTAGAAATCTGGGGTCAGTTTCCTGCTTTGCTCAGTTGGAAATCCAGCCTCGCATGGCAATGACTTTAAACATTTGTATTTTGAAGAAAGTAATACGTATGTTCAAGTCTATACAAATACTGCTTAAACAATCAAAGAGCCATAGCACTGTACAAAACAAATAGATATATAGGCATAAGATATATTAAATATGTGACCTGAAATAGTACCTCTAACCTATAAAAGTAAAAATAAGTGCTGGAGTTCAAGAACATGAACCAAAAGTGTCGAACGTGTTTCATTCTCTGGTGGCGACAAACAGCCGGGTGACTCATCCACTCTCTACAGAGGTTGAGGTCTGTGTGATTAAAACCAGTCGGCAGATTGGGCTGCTGTCCCACTTTCACACTTTCCACCGGCTCATTCGGGCCAAGCCTCACTGTTCTGGGAGACATATCTAGTTAGGTAACATTCCTGCAGACCTGGGTAACACTGTTCCCCTAACCTGCCATAGCTTCATATGCTTTGATTTCATTCCATCAATGACGATATACTGTGAACAATGACCCTTTAATATTTCTATTCAGACTTGTGACAAGAAGGTTGCCAGTTTGAATTCCTAAAATAAGCTGTTTCGGGGGGAATTAATGAGTAATGTCCCCCTATCTACCGCTATTCTTCCCCACAAAACCAAATAGGATTAACGCCGTGGGTATGTGGCTGTGTATGTAACTTACCCTGCATCAACTGCCTGAGGCTGCTGACTTTAGAAGAATATTTCCTGTATGTCAGTGTGTGTATTTTTAGAAGGAGCGCACATACATTCGGCGAGAGTTTGCCCTGTATTCAATCTCCTCTGATTAATCACTAAAGCACCATTGCCCGCTGGTCTGGAGGAAGGTGGTAACACAAGCCAGTCCAGCCATGCTCTACTATGATGGGGGGGGGGGGGGGGGGGGGCAATGTTATTAAAATACATCATAGAAAATCTGCTTAGAAACAGAAGAAATATTGGATAGGATAGCACAACATAATGTAATTCTGCTAAATAAAACACATAAGATTTATTATTAGTTTCACTTGTTTTCATTTTAAACAAATTGTATATCCGAATACAATACACATTTTCTATGTGCTCAGTCTGCCACTTTTTAGAAAACAATTCCAGTTCTAGTTCCATGGTATCAGAATTTTGGATAGTCATCATGGAAACATTAATTGGTCTTGTGACAAGGGCTGGGAAAGTTGGCAGAACAGGCAACCAAGTGACAGTACCCTGACCCAATGGAAATCACAATTGTCAGATTGACAGCACTGTAGCCCAATGGATTGGGGGGGGGGGGGGGGGGGTGCCACCTTGTGCACCCTTCTAGCCCCCGCCCCTGATGATGAGAAACAAAGAGTGTTTAATGGAGGTTGCACAGGTCCAGGAACAGCTTCCATAAACAAATTATAACTACATAGCGTCTGAAGCCCTGACTAAGCCTGGAACCAGACAAGTGCCTAATTGACAGTCTGAGAAAAGTTTGCATTAGAAAGCACCACTCGCCCCCAAGAGAAGTGACTGTGTGTTTTTTCAGACATAGACTCATGTCTCTCTTTCAGCACTGAAGCAAAAGTGACTGGACAAAACCACAGATGATGTGCCAAATGCTACAATGAAAAGCATGCAAGAACATCTTCATGTTTGGCTTTTTTTTTTAAATATTTACAAGCAAAATGCAAAACCCCTAACAGCATTTTAAATCTAAGGGAGTTTGCTTTAATTAAGCAGCAACACTGTTATACAATCATTTATGTTCACATGGCTCAGTGGCCATCAAGGTTGATGAGTTTGTGTTGTGAGAGCCGAATAGCCTTAATTATCCAAATCTGTTTAAGGCAGTCCAATTATTTTGCTGCTCTGTGTGAGCTGAAGAGCGTTCCAAGTTTGATGGAAGGAAATTTGAGATTTCACTGTCAGAGCTGACTCATGGCCACCCAATGTGCTGCTCCCGGTAGATACTCAAGGCCAGTTGTTGTTGTTGGCCGCAAACTATGCGAGAGTGCAGGGGAGTGGGGCCATTTGTGGGGAAGGTGTGTACTAAATGTGTGGATGAGTAAATTTCAGACACTTGTTATCATGTCTTGTTTTAACTTTATTAGTTCTGATTAGAGTGATTAGAGGTCCCGACGGGCTTGGTTCGGGTATCCATCCTCTAGTTCTGATATTACAATTATCTATGATAAATCATTATCTTTATGATAAAAACAATGAGCTTACAAAGTAGCTAACATGGGTCATGTAATGACACCTGAGGCAGTGCTATTCCCTGATGAACCTGTAAGATGTAGGGATGTAACGATACACTTAAAGCGTAACTCTCGCCAAAATGCAACCTAGGGTCTTTTTGTGAATGTACCCGAGTCAAACTTTAGTTTAAAAGCATATTTAGGACGGAAGCGCCACTTTTAAGATTTACCGTATTTTCGTTTTTTGGTCAAATGGCCTTTTGACTGGGAGTGCTAGGGGCACTTTTATGCTAGCCTCAAAATAGCTATTTTTAAAACACTAAGAAGACTTGACACAACATGAGACTTTGCTTGAAGTATGACCAGGGGCTCTACACCTTAACTACACCGGTGACCACGGGATATACTAAATCTGTGGCTACTTGTTTTGATATCGACTCGTTGACTGCCGAGGTGGTAGCAGCTGGAAACACCAAGAGCTACGGTGAGTTGTTCAAAACCTTTTTTTTTAGTAAACTCTGTGTACACAAACAATGTCCTCAATGCTGGAGTTCATGTGTAGAGCCCCTGGTGATACTTGGAGCAAATGTTCATGTTGTGTCGAGCCTTCTTAGTGTTTTAATCAAAGTGCCCCTAGCACTCCCATTCAAAAGGCCATTTGACCGAAAAACGAGAATACGGTAAATCTTAAAAGTGACGATTCCGTCCTAAATATGCTTTTAAACGAAAGTTTGACTCGGGTACATTCACAAAAAGACCCTAGGTTGCATTTTGGCGAGAGTTACTCTTTAACTCACAATTCGATACGATTCACGATTTAAAGTTTGCGATACGATTTTCCCACAATTTTTTTTAACAGAATGAGCTGCAGACAAATGACTGAACAATTTAATGATATAAACTGTACAAAACAACATGTGTCCTCTTATCAAAAGTGCAACTGAAATTGTATTTTAAATGACAACATTTAAATAAAGGATTTTATAATTAGATTTTCAAAACAAATCCCAAATCCAAATAACCAAATAAACAGAAATGAAATCTCTTCAAATTAATAAACTAGTTAGTTCAATCAAAAGGAGATTGGGCCATTTAAAAATTGCATCGCAATTAATTTTTTATCTGAACCTGTTGTAATCTTTACACATTTACATCGCTTTTTAACCGATTCAAGATACATCGTTACATCCCTAGTAAGATGTAAACTCAGAAATAGCTAGTAAGTGGATCTTTGAGTTGAGATTGTTTTGCCACACATAATCTTCCCAAGAATCAACGAACACAAAAAAATGCAGGCGCTTTCATCTATGACTGCATCTGCGGTATATGCATACATGCTAATAATTATGCACTATATGTGTATGTGTCCATATGCATGAGCTGCTTTGCAGCTGCTATCTGCAGAGAGACAATGACTCAGCGTCTGATTCCTTGTGGCTTTGTATTGTTGTATGCATGTGCAGGCCAATCCGTGTGGGATATGTATACATTTCCTGTAATTTTTACAATTATAGCCCCTCTACTGTCTTCCATATTCATGTGCTGTGCTGCGCGCACGTGTGTGTGTGTGTGTGTGTGTGTGTGTGTGTGTGTGTGTTAGTGTGTGTGTGTGCACGCTGTCTTTATGTTCACCTCTGCTCTGCTGGCGGTTGACTATACCCCCGAGGGTCCAGCGGCGGTCCAGCCTCTTCAGATGCGCCTTGCGTCTCTTAGTAACTGATGATGATGAGGAGCAACCAAAAAGAAAACAAACAAATAGATGTGGAGTTAGTGTAAGAAGCATAGATTAGCAACATGAACAAAGGCAAAAAAAAGAAGCTGCTGTTGTTAATGACACCACAATAGTTTCCAAGGGACAATGGCAAATAAACAACGGCTGTATGTCAAGTCTTAAGCCAGTAGACCATCTCTTGCAATGATTAGCTGGCTTTGTAAGTATTTTAGCTAAGGATATGGTAAATGCAAAGTTAAGTGCAGTTCAATGAAAACAAGCAAACATTTTTCGAGTTTCTTTTATTATACACATATACTATATGTGCGTAAATCGCAACTTTTACTCCCTCAAGTATGGAGTTTATGGATTCAAAAACAAAAAGCCACACAAAGGATTAATTTCAGGGTCCAATCGTCCTTATTCATTTAGGATGGATATCTAACCAACACGTGTTATAGTGCACCATTATTTATACAGTAGGTGGATGTGTAGTAATATTCAGTGCATATTTATGATGTTGTGTATATTAATTTAATATGATAGGTTTTATTCTATTTTTAGGGAGATTTGTTGAACATCTGACTGGCACAACAGACCAGTGTTTCCCACACATAGACAATACAATCAACACCGGCCTCCACATATTGCGTTTCGTTATTATTATTTTTTTAACGCTATTTAAAACACGCAGCGTATTTGTTCAGCTGCATTTCCTTTCCCTGCTCTCCTCCTCTCTATCGCTCACGCGTCTACACACACAGATACATACACAGCCCCTCCCCTCCGTGCACACAGCGTCTGTCTCCATCAAAACCAGAGAAAACGGCTAGCGATATTTCACAAAAGGTTGGTATCTTGTGAACACCTTTACACACACACACACACACACACACACACACACACACACACACACACACACACACACACACACACACACACACACACACACACACACACACACACACACACACACACACACACACACACATTAAAAAGTGCTATAAAAATATTTTATATTCTGAATACAATGTTGTCAGTGTGTTAATGTTGGAGTCCTGACCCGACTCTTAGCAAACAAGCGATTGTGCCTGCTTTAGAAAGTTTGCGGTAAAATGCAGTTGGGTTGTCGAGGTCAAAACACTATATGTAGCAGCTGTGAATCAAATAAACTTATTAAAAATAATGTTATGTCATTGTTTTACTCTTACACTGAAAAATGCAGGTGTTGCGGATGAGGACCAGCCTGAACCGGAAGTATCAGTCTGAAACAGAGCTGAACAGTCCGACCAGTGTAATTAGTTAGGTTATTAATTTGTTTACAATATTTTCAGGCTTCAACCAGTGCTCCTCAAGCAGAAAGACAGGGTCAGGGAGAGAGATAGATTTGTTAGGCATTGAAGAAAGAGTAGAAGAGGAGGACAGCATCTAACAGCGTGTCCTCCTCAGTTTTTGATACTTGACTGTTACAAAAATAAGTATTCCCCCCCCCTCCTCAGTTTCTCAGTTGACTCCAACCAACCAAATCTATAAATGAGGAATTCCCTTTGGAGCACCTGATTAGGCACAATGTTGTGTGAGGATCCATGTCTGTGTGTGTATGTATTTACACTGTCGACCTTCATCTTATCAAGTAATTTCTGTCTATAATTAAGTCCAAAAAATCTTCTATCCTTAAAATAATCAATAAGAAAGGAAGACCAAACACAGCTTGTATTGCTCTATACAGTTTCTAGCTGTAGTGTGCTGAACTCTTGACCTCTGTCAATCGTTATTAGTTCAAAGTCTGTATAAAATAAAGCCTCAGTCATAACACAATGAGTCATTTTCCTATCTTAGCAGATTGTCTGAGTAAACACATTAATTAGGGGAAGGATAGATGGAAACATCACTTATCTTCTATCTATCGTTCTTTCTACTGTGGTAATCTAATTCCTTCTCCATCTTCTGTCCTCTCTTCACCCTCTTGTCTCTCCATCTTTTCTTCTACCCTATCTCCCTTTGTGTGCCTCTGCTACTTGTCATTTCCTCTCCCTTTTGACTCTTGTCTGCCTTCCATCCATCCCACTGAGCATCACCCAACTCCTGTTGACCTCCTAATTGAAATATCAGCTAAGGGAAGGCACAAAGGGAAATGTTATTTCGAGGTAATTTCAGCGGGGGCCGGGCTGCGCCTGTCGGTTCCTCTCCAGCGAGCTGAGCTGTGAGTGGAATTAGGTTACAGACCACGCAGAGATAATGAGATGTAAGGGACGACAGGAAGCCGGAAAGGGGGTGATCAGAAATAAGAAGTGACGATGTTTGCAAACACAAAGACACCAGGCCTAATGGGAAAATGGGGATCGGGGATGGGGGGGTGGAAGGGAAAGAAAGTGTGTGTACTTGTGTGTAGTTGTGAGCTCAGGCACTTCCTGCATAAATTCACTTGAGTGCATTGGGTAGCAGAGAGAAGATAGTCGAAAAACCAAATGCAATGAGAGTGTGTAACATAACGGCTACATCCACACACAGTTTTCCTGTGCATCGAAAGGATTATTATTAACATTTGGGGTGCACTTTCTTTTAAATAAAGTGGTTTAGATAATCTATCTTAACACTGACTGCTCGACTCGTGTTGCCCTGTTGGACAGTAATGTTGTGGTGTTCCCAGATCTCAGCAATAAAAAGAGTACTCCACCAATTTAGCAAGTCACTCCTCAAATGGACAGTATAAAAACTGGGTCTGGGAATTCACCATTGACAGGGCTCAATCCGAGGGGCGGGATGAACAGTTGTCTTTCAAATTCCCTCTGCACGCAATAGTAGTAATTTTTAAGAATGATTTCAGTGCCGTTCTTTGTTCTTTTCTCAAAGAAAAGCTTAACTCCGCTGTTCCCAGCAGCAGCAGCCATAAGCCCGCCCACCGACTCTAGACACAATGTGATTGGCCTGACTAGAGTTTGGTTTTTCTAGCTCGCAAGTCAACGGAGAGTGTCTAGACCCCCCCTGGCTGCAAATTAAATATGTTGCCGATAGGGTGCGTCTAGATTTCTAGACTAGCAGAACCGTCCAGTAGATACCTCTTTTTTTTGTATGCATTACCCAGAATGCAACTCGACCCCTGACAGTTTGGCTGGAGATTCGGGTGTGTCAGTAGCAGCTAATGTAGCCTCTAGCCTCAATCAGAGATTAGCAGCGGCTATAGAGGTCTGGGAGGATCACACTCCACAGCCCAGATTTGTTTTCATTTTCAAACTTTGTAGTCTTCAGAAACAACCGACGCTGACTCAAGTGACATCACTTGAGGACATTTATCAGATTTCACGCAGCTCCCTCTGGAGACACAAAAGGCTTTATACAATTTTTTTTTTCACATATGCAGTACTCCCCAACACCTGTAATCAGACTTTGATGTGTGCAATTTGCACTATTACACAGAGCATGAATAAACAGCTTGAAATTTACATGTAACATGATGCAAATGTAAAGTTTTGCACAACAGGACAAGGCAAGACATTTTTAATATGTCTTGGAGACACCCATACCCATTATGGCAGGTGGAAATAACTTGTGTCAGTAAGGGAGAAAGCATAGATAAATATTGTCTAGTGTCGTAAAAGCCCCAGCGATTGCAACTGTGATAAACAAATAGCCTTTTAACCATGTAAATAGTTCAAATACAGAGGCTATAGACTACATGCACTCTGGTGCCAGTACAGTATGCAGCTGTGGACTTCATCTATAAGAAGATATGTTCTCAATTGACTGCCAACTGGGTGCGAAGTGCCAACGTCGTTCAGGTTTGAGGGCCTTCATCAAGGAGCGCCTACTGCTGCGAGACCTAAACAATTAGGCGATCTGCCATTGTTGTTACTGTATGTTGTCATGTGACTGATTACATCAACATCAAATTTGCATTGCATGTGTTGTTTTATTCAGTGTGTATGTTTCGCCCTTTATCAAAAAGGGCCTTTACTTAAAATAGTTTTATCATAACTGACTGAAATGAAATGAAATGCACTTGTTTAATCCCAAGTTAATATTATACAGCACACCAAATTAAATCTAATTACGTTTGGGGAAAAAAAGAAGCAAAAAAAATGAAAAAACCATTGAAAGACTAAAAAAGTCCTCAGGCAACCAACACTCCATATCCCTGAAGCTGTTATTTTACCCCCAGGATACAGGATTGTAAGACATTCCAATGGTACAGGCACTGACAACATATATTAAGTGTGTGCATGTGAATGTGTGCGAGTGGGGAAAGAATCCAAGAAACAAATAAGAACAGCAAATAACAGTGACTGCGGCAGCTGTGCAGGAGCTGTCATTATTCTAGCAGAGTGTGTTTTTTTATTTGAATGTGTCTTGCAGAATGTGCACAGTGAAGCATGGAGGCTGGCATGTTTTAATGAGAGACAGAAAATGCCTGTTAGATTATCCAGTGGCACTATACAGCATAATAACCTATCCCACCATTCCTATTTCATTACCACACATTGCCGCAGATAAACAATGTAATGTACTGTATGTGTGTGTTGCATGTATTTCTAAGTATTCTTGTGAGCATACCTGTGTGTTTGCACTTTATTTATCTCTATTGGATCCACTTGGTCTAAAAGCAGAAATGGACTTATGATGACACAGTGATGAAATGCTCCATACCAGCAGTCAGACTAAACAGTGGGGAGGAAAGGGTCACAACAAAACGAGGCTACTGCAAGAGTTGCAGCCTCCCAGGGGAGTTGAAAGGAATTTTCTGTGGTGCCAAAATATTGCAAACCCTTTGGCCGCGGTCTGGTACCATTTCACCATGGAGCTGCGACTGTGGTCTTCAAGGTTCCTAATGTGTGACTGGAAGTGTGTTTGCAAGTGTGTATACAGTATGTGTGTTGAGCTCTGACTTTCTTAGATTGAGAAAAAAAAAAAAAAAACACCCACTATAAACCATTATTGAGAAATCATGTCCTTTTCTACGCAGACGATTCTCAAAGAACAAGTCGGCCAGAATGACGTTTATGTCTTTCTGTGTTTTATGAATGTAATAATGTTGTGTTTGTGCGTGTGTCTGCACTAACCTTCTCCAGTCCTGGAAGTGCCCAGATCCAAATCGTCTCTAGTTACATTCTGGGAGTCCAGGTATGTGGCCGGCACCCAGCCCTGCTCCTCTGCTGTGCTGACAAACCACCAACCTGGAGAAGAGAGGGAGGGAGATAGACAGAGGAAAGAGGAATGGAAAGTGAGAGAGAGACAAGCATATTAGTATTGCTACCAATAATCAAGGCCTGAAGGATGACAGTGAGCATCATTCCGAAGTCGTGACTTACACCAAACAATGGATATCGTCATCTCTACAATGTAGCCAAATGTACTGTGACTGTAGATGAGCCAGCATTTGCACTCCAGCAAAATTAGCCTGTGTATGGTTAGTAAAACACAGGGCTTCTGGGACTCCAGCCCCAAATGTTTTTATTAAAAGCCCTGGATCTTTTCAGCAGAGAAGCTAGAACATAAACTGGTATCAGGTATCTATGCGCTAGCTTGTTGGGAAGATTGCTAAATAACGCTCCAAACATAGGCGCTCCAATTTTTGCCGAGGGAAAAAAGCATGGGCATTTTCAAAGGGGTCCCTTGACCTCTGACCTCCAAAAATATAAATGAAAATGGGTTCTATAGGTACACACGACTCTCAACTTTACAGACACGCCCACTTGTATGCTAATGCCATGCAGTTGTAATGTGTTATTTCTGCCCATTCTACATTCAGGTGTACTTGAATATTTCTGCATACTGGGGTTCATAACCAGTATTGAAATTGAATAATTTGGTTCGGAGAGGAAAGCTGAGACTCAATGAGCCTAAAAAGGAGAAAAAAAATCTCCCCAGGGGAGCATGTCCCCTGAACCCCTCTAGGTTTGGACCGAGCCCCGAATGTTTACAACATCTGGCTCCGCCCCTGGTAAAACTGTACATCTAATATGTTGGTCTTGTCTGTATCAACGGGCAGAGAGATCTGAGGCGGACTCACAATGGCTGCAAGTTTCACCTACTTGGAAAGCCTTCATCATTACTAAAGCAGACACTGAGAGACAAGACAAATACCCGAGAGAGGAAAGTGTTGGAGCTTGAAGTGAATTATAGATCAACAACACAGGTTTAAAAAGCACTTGATGCATGAAGAATTTGCTTCAATTTTCACCAGTACTCATTAGGAAATGTGTTATACTGCTGCTGTTTTCGTTAATGTCAACAAATCAAGGTTATACAATGTTAAATACCTACTAGAAAAAAAGTCTACAGCCATGCTAAGAGTACTGTAAGGGTGTACTGAGCCACAACGGTGTATTTTTTTCGTGAAAGGCTAACATCAGCATGGCGACAGGCTCAAAATAATAATGTTAAGATGCTAATGTTTGGCAGGCATAATGTTTAACATGGTCACAATCTTGCTAGATGAATAAATGTTGGGCTCACCAAAGTTTTTATAATTTACCATGAAGAGAACATGAATATCTGGACCAAATCCCATGAATTGAAGAAATACCAAGGGTCATTAGGATAAATCAGATACATCTGGGAACCATGAATGTCTATATCAAATGTTGTAATAATCAGGCAGAAGTGGACATGCTTCATTGGAGAAATGATACAATTGATGTGCAGCTGGCGCTAGATGAAAAGTCAAAGGATCACCAAAATCATAAGGATTCATCCTCTGGGGATCATGAAATGTGTCTCAGACATTACAGTCTGGACCAAAGTGGTGGATCAACCAACAGGCCGAAATTGGAATTCAGAACTCTTGCTGGACTGTCTACATTTCCCACACTATCCTTCATATCTTTCTGACACTGACTGACTAATCCTGTGTCTTAAGGGAGTCTCATGAAGCTGAAGGGTTTCCACTCTTGAATTAATTAAATACCATTGTATCACATCACACTGTTACATTTCATTTGAATTAAACTTTACTCACTCCATCTGTACCCTTTTATTATAGTTGCACCAGATTCTGGCTAGAACCCATTGGATGACATATTCTTCCAATACAGTACAGTGCAAGCTGGCATGACAGCTCACTCTGCCTTTATCACAGCATTTTACTTTTTACCATGGAAAGTTGATGAAAGACATATTTGTATTTCCAACAGTGTAGTGTGAATGAATATCTTTAGGAGGGAACTGCAGCTCCACCAAAGAAAGTAATTCAAAGCCTTGCTTGTGGGCACTTCTAATAGTAGCTGGTGTATTATATGTTTCTTACACCTTAACTAAATTTCACCACTATCCCGGGGATCTAAAAGTGCGCAAACTGGTCTTAAGTATGGTTTTGAATGTAAGTGTGATTGCGCTTGTAAGTACAGTAGAAGTGACAGAATTAGAGAGATTGGTGAAAATAGAAAGAAAAGTAAAAACGAAAATACAAACAAACAATTTTCTTTTTCATATAAATGAATACTCATAACTATTGTACAATTATTATAATTTAAACTATTGCTAAGTCAATTGTGAAATAATTTGCATTCATAAATAATCAATACCGTAACAATATGTTGATTGCTGTTAAAGAAGCCATAGTATGGGCGCCTGTTTAGCTCACCTGGTGGAGCGGGTTCCCATATATAGAGGTTTACTCCTCAACGCAGCGACCACAGGTTTGACTCCGACCTGCGGCCCTTTGCTGCATGTCATTCCCCCTCTCTCTCCCCTTTCAAGTCTAAGCTGTCCTAGCCAAATAAAGGCCTAACAATGCCCAAAAAAATAATCTTAAAAAAAAAAAAAAAAAAGATTGCTGATAAATTTTGTGTTTATCTGCTGACTACCTTTTTTTCCTGAGCTTTAGACTCTCTCTTTTTTTTTTTTTTTTTTTTTTTTTTTTTTTTAACAGATAATCTACAGTTAGTTTACAGGTAGGATCGGGCATCGAGAACCAGTTCCAACTTGGAATCGTTTGAAAAAATTACGATTGTAATGGCATGTTTTTTTTTTTTTATTGGAATCGTTTGGAAAATTTGGTTTTGAATCCAATCATCGGTTCCAAATGTAACACGCACAACTTTTGGTTTCCGTAGTGGCCAACGTGCTTCCAGGTGCTCGTTGTGTTGCAGGAGCACAGTAAAGCGGCAGTTTTTACGTTGAAAAAGCCCGATAAAACTGTAAATCACCATTGCATCAAAATAAAATGTTCCTCTTATCTGTGAAATAAGCATGTGACTCGTTTGAACTCCACATCTCAAAGAATCTGAATCAAAATGATTCCCAACTCTACAGGTAATGTCAATGTATTTAGGAACGCAACTAAAACAGTAGCACTACAGAAAGCTGAAGTGATGAGCATGGTTTATACCAAACTATAACAACAACAACTTCACTAACAGGCATCAAAATATTAGTGGGTTGACATTTAACAGACCACAGTAGAGGAGCCTGCCGTGCCCAGCCCCCTGCATGTGGCTTCATCTCTCCGTATACTCGTATAAACACTGAGGCCTGAGACACCGGGACTTTGACAGCTTATGTGCAGCATAAAATCACCTTCTTCCAACACACATACACACAAAACCATGCTGAAATACTAACTCCCCTGGATTTCCCCACAGCGGGTCATGTCTCGCAGTCAACACAGGAGTTAATTCAACCTGAGCGCATACAGAATCACAGGGGGGTTCTGCACAGTAGCAGCAGTGTAGCTCCTCCAGCCTGAGCTTCCTCACAGTCACACTAGCTTTCTGTGGACAACTGCCTGTTGACTGCTGCAGAGACGTTACAGTGCACTTTGGCTTCAGGAGAGGTCTGCGCCGTCAGAATCAATTTAGGACCCTGCTTGGTGGCGGTATTGGCTTTATATGAAATTGTATTTGACATCACGACAGTTATACTATGCTAATTAAATCTTACACCGTAGCTCCTGGTTTAAGAAGCCCAGTGTTATAATGAATAGCGTTTGCCACAGTGTTAGGACTTGTAAACTCAGGAGGGGCTGTCAGGACTTTCCTATTGGGGGGGGTCCTCTGCTGGGTAAGGGTTAGAGAAGTGGGCTGTGAGCACACAAATTGTAATTATTTTGAATTTAACTATGATCTTATTTTGTATGTGTTCATATGTGAACTGTTCATGCAGCCTAGGGTGCTTCAGTGAAGAGTAGGCCTGTAACAATTATTGCATAATTGTCAATTATTTTACATAGTCATGGTGTCTTTGTTAACCACAATGTATTGCTTACATTAGCTAAGGTCTTCAGGGGTATGGCTGTTGATGGAACTTTGAACAGTTTGAAAAAGTAATAAATAAATATTTTTTAATTTGACTGAAAGACAAAATGATATATTGTTGATCGCAATTATTTCTGAGACAATTAATTGAACAGTAACTTTTGGAATTGTTACAGCTCTAGTGGAGAGTTTGTCTTTTGATTCCTGAAGGTTCTCCTTTATTTTCAGTTCTGCTGCATTGTGAAAGGTCCGCCCAGCAGTAAGAATAGCTTGCTCCATGTGAAACACATTAGGGCTTTCATAGGCTGACTTATTGCAACTACTTAAAAAGCTAAAGACGAATTGGAGCCACCTGTATGGAGGAGAGCAGTCGTTCTGCACTGAGACACATGCAGGAGTTCTTCCTCTCTTTAGTCCACCTGACACACGGTGGAAAAACATAAATCTCTTGCACTGATAAGAGGATTCAGGTGACTGCCATCAACAGTGGTGGAGCTTACCTTTTCTTCAGTAAGATGAAATAC
Organism: Zingel zingel; assembly: GCA_023566125.1. Lineage (NCBI taxonomy): Eukaryota > Metazoa > Chordata > Actinopteri > Perciformes > Percidae > Zingel > Zingel zingel. Next base: position 6,382,382 of record CM042317.1, on the reverse strand, counting down.
ATACGCTGATAGGAACATTTGTTTTTTATGCTGCGTTCCAGGCAACCCGTAACTCGTGTTTTCACAACCTTCTACCCGTGAAAGTGCCCTGGAACGGCAGTCAAACCCGTAACTTAGTATTCGTGAACTCGTACCAGATCGTTGTCCTCCCAGTTACAGTTTTTGACGTCACACACATAAACAACAATGGCGACCCCTGTTGATGCTGTACAGACGCCGGTGATTAACAGTGAGACATATAAATAAATATACATAAATAGGCAACGTAAAGTAATTCCGCACATTGTAAAACAATACACATACGACTGTGTACTACTAGCTACAGGTTATGTTTATTAAATGAAGCCCAAAATATGTCGCCGACTGGAAATCGCTAGTATCAGCTAGCGCTAGCTAACGTCAATGTTAGGTAGCCGCTAGCTAACGCTAGCTAGAAGGGTTTGTGGTAATTTGCCTGGAACGCTACCAAGTCGTGAGTCGTGACTTAAGTCGTAACTTAGGGGCTAAAAATTGTGTCTGGAACGCAGCATTAGAAGGATCCTTAAGTGGTGGAAGGTAAAAGTTGTGATAATTTGGAGGTGGCATTATCATACTCCACTCTGCAACAATCCAAAATCAAGAATGATGTGATTTCATCCATTCATGCTTGATAAAAATCACATTTGCAGCACTGCCCACAATGAAGATATGGAGACATTTGATTGATGCCAGAATGATGAGTGCTGCTAAAGTCCAAATGTAGGTTTAAACTCATGAATGGCTTTGTTACAGACCACTAAATAATACAACTTGATTCAGTTTTTTTTTAATTGTACTTAATTGAAGAAAAACAGACAGCAAAAGTCTCATTAGCTATACTGCTTGACAAAGCTGACATCAGAATCAAAGACCGTTCCCAAATTGTACCTTCAATTAGAACCTAGACCTACACTGGCCAGCAGGAGTCTAGGTTTATTATTAAACTATACATTAAGGTGTTTTGGGGGGAAACTTCAGATTTGTTATTTCACTTTTAAGAATTTGGTGACATGCAGCACTATTTTAATGAACACGTTTATTAGCTGAAGAGTTAGATGACAAGATTGATACCACTCTCATGTCTGTACACTTAATATGCAGATGGATAAAATCCATCCCAGCAGCTCTAAAGCTCCCCAATTTTTAGGTTATATCATGTATTATTTTTCGATTAAACAACATATTAGGTGTTAATTGTTCTCGCATTGCCTGACCTTCCTCCACAGCGCTGCAAACGAGGTTCTGGCGAGTCCAGACAGAATTCCGGGATGGGAGAAAAACGTGCTCTTGTTCATTGGCATTTCTTTAAACCAATCACAATTGTCTTGGGCGGCACAAAATGAAGCCCAAGGCAACGGATATCCGGCCTAAATGAGTGAAATCCGGCAACGGAGCAATCCCGGAAGTGGAACGTTGTGGATATAGAGTAGGTGTTAATTAATGATAACGTGTAATTACCATTCTTGTCATCTACCTTTTGCAAAAAAGCAAATCTCCCAAAATGTCAAACTATTCCATTAAGTCACGCTCTGCTATACAATCACAGGTTTTCAGAGGAAAAATATGTTGTAGAGAGATGGTATGACCAGTTGTGCATCGCCAGGCAGATGGACATTTTTTGGCTTTCTGTCTTTTTTACATATGCACACTAAAGCTAAACACCCCAAAGGCCAGACACAGTCAAGCAGTCTCTATCTTACTCACACACGCCAAGCTTCAGACTCCATCGTGTGCACACATGGTAGTGCAAGGGATGGTTTTGACAGGGCCCAGTCCCCCTATAAATCCAGCTCTGGAGAAAGTGGGCACAGTAAAAGCAGATAAATGAGGAGCAGAAACAGTGCTGGACCCCCTCGGATATACACATACACTCTTCTCTCACAGAGGGTAGAACAGACTAGAGACAAAGGGTAAGAAAAACAAAATGGAGAAGCAGATGTGGGTATAAGAGACTGAAAGAGAAAGACAGAAAAGCTCCCTCATTGCAAAAGCCAGTTGGCAGCATGGCAAACCTGAGAGAAGTGGGCTGACCCTCAAGTGTGGGAAGTCTGTAGTCAGATTACAGTTTTCACAGAAAATCTGTCCCGTAGGAGGAGATCTGGGCCAAAGATTGGCAGCCAGATGGAGAAAAATTACTCAGTCAATTAAAGCAAAGCATAACTTGGCTCAGCATATCTGTGGAATAATGCAAAAACTGACCGGTGAAGTTCAGTGAGGGCGTGGCGGGTGAAATACTGTAAGGGTGTACAGTATATGCTCACTTACAAAGATATTGACTATGGACAGTAACTGTTTGTTCATTGTTGTTCCGTAAATGGCAATACCTAATGGCTAGTGTACACTTCATGATCCAACGAGTACTTCCTTTGAAGCACACTGAGCCCGTAAGGCAGTCTTGAGGCCGATGCAGAGCTCAACCGTGACCGCCCACTTTTTGAACGGCTCTGGTTCCGAAGTGATTTTCCTCATTCGATATCTCTATTGATGTTTCATTAAATGCTTATATAAAGAGTTTTAAGCCTGGAACCAAGCCAACCAGCTTTGAGACAAATCATTCAGAGACGTTGCCGTTACACTTAAGTGTAGTACTTCAAAATGAAATCGAGCGAATTAAAAATGTTTTGGGGTTGATTTCATACGTACTTGTGGATTCTACGGGAGCATTAACCTTTGTTTTACTATCTCGTAGCTCGTGGTGAGTCTACTTTGGATGGTTTAGACATTATGGCTAATAAATAAAATTCTTTTGGGGAAAATGAATGGGATTTTTACTTCTGGAACCACACTGTTGAGCTCTATTACCCCTATTTTCCACCGGGCGCGTCTGCGCTGCGTTCAGAAAGCCGGACAGGAAGTCAAACAGCGAGAGCATCCAGTCAATTTACCAAAAGACAACCCCCAATATCGTATATGTCTCGTTTACAACACAATGGACGGCGAGAGATTAATCTTGAAGGTGGAAAAACATAATACGACACCACAGATCCCTTGTATAAGGACAACGCCAGAAAAGAGAAGGCATGGAGTTTACTTGCAGGAGTGCTTGGAGTGGAAGGTAGACACTAGCTTAATAAACACATGATTGGTCTTTCAAGTACTTGTAGAGATAATAACATCTGCGAGTCGGGCAGCAAGAGGCTCCGCTTCTGACACACTCCTGGTGTGGTAGGACGTGTTAAAGGGGTTAGTGAAAATACTCGACCTTCTCGTTCTTTTCAATAAGAACGAACGCTGCATTGAATTGGGGTGCCAACACAGAAGACTGTGGCAAAACAATCACAGGACTGGTCAACTAAAACTTTGACCCTGGCTCAACTTTTGCTGCAACGCAGTGCAACATTATCCGGCAACCCACTGAGCTAGCCAGTCAAGTGCATGCAATTGCAAATTATTAGCAGATTAGCTTGTAACGTGAAAGGGATAATGTGATAATATGTTGAACGTCAAAAAATACGGGCTTATCTGCTATGTTAGCTGCCAACCGTTGCCTTGAAACTATCGGTACCATACGGTAGACGGTACCGTAGGGTGATTTAACATCACCTCTCATTTTACACACAGTTAACTATACAAAACGCTGAGTGAACATTACTAGCTACGTTTTTCATGTTGGTTTAGGGCGGTATTGATACAGCGTGTTGGAGGAATACACACAGTCTCCTGCAGTGGGGAGTCAAAGGCAGAGGGACGGTCACCGCAGCGTTCGCTAACGTTAGCTAACGTTAGCTTCTTGTCTCATCTGGGGTCTGATAAAGAGCAAAGTCAAAATTCAGTGTCCACAATGCTATTTTCCAATTAACTGTAGCTGTCATGTTTCACGGGACCCTCGTGAGTGCGGATTTCATTTCGCGGCTTTCGTCGCCGTTTGTCACTTTGACAAAGACTGAGTGACAAGTAGTACTCGCGCTGTTGTTTCTTTGGTTGCCATGACTTCGCGAGTGATGACGTCCTGTCACTGTTCCAGTTGCTCACCCTAAAGGGGAGAGAGAGCAGAGGACAGTTTGCTTGAGTTCAGTAGAGCACACGGCTCTGCAGAGTCGTGTAATTACGACATTATCACTTTTGGTGCGCGGTGTACATAGCGAAAACCCTGTTGTGGGTCTGCCCTATTTCTGATACCGTGGCGGCAGAAATGTTACCGTGGCGGAGAGGAAACACTGCACCCTTTCCATTTTGGACCGGCTGGGAGTTTTCCTCTAGCACCACCCTCAGGAAGAAATCACTACTTTGTACAGAGTTTATCTCTTGATCTGACAGTCACATTGCCTTGAACTTTGCTGACGCAATATTAATATCCTTAAATACTGCCTTTCAGCCTGAGGACAACATTTACATGGTTGACTTCGGTCCTTGCTTGAAGAAAAACTAAATCGCTTGTATGTTGTCCATTCTGCACATGGTGAAACTACAGTTTGTACTGTAAAAAGGTCTGGGAGATTAAGACTTCAAATGTTAACTTCCAACAAATGGATGAAAAACAAACGTGTTATGATATTCTTACCTAATATGGAGTTCAGTGTGGCTTCAAATAAAGCCAAAGTGCACCATAAAAGGGGTTGAAGTTGTGATCAAAGACTCGACTTAAATGAGAGAAAACATATCACCTTTCCTCTGAGACATGATAAATAAGTGCATGTACATGTATATGGCCTGTGTGGAAAAACACAAATCACGCTGGCTGAAGCCATTTGATGGGGTGGGTGGGTTCGGCAGCAGTGGCAGCTGTGAAAATAAAGAATAGGACGACTAAAAAAGGTGTTCAGGTAATGTAGTGCATACTGTAGAGCCATCTGTACAGCAGAACGCAGGGGTGGACTGTTATTTTAACAGGTTGAAATCACTGTGTGTGTGTGTGTGTGTGTGTGTGTGTGTGTGTGTGTGTGTGTGTGTGTGTGCGTGCGTGTGTGTGTGTTTGAGTGAGTCACACCGATGAGCAAAGCAATCCAAGAGTCCTATGAGTCCTCTGGACTTGAACCTGAGCTATAAAGCGTGGTATTGGCTGGTTGGATGAGAACATGAGTGCTTATTTCCTGTTAGGTGTCAGGTCTTTTTTTTTATTTTTATTTTTTTATTGTCGAGGTGCTTGGTGAAGTGAAACCCAGCCTACTTCTTTACCTAAAGCACACACACTAAAATAGAACAGATCCAACAACCGTGTTTTTTTTCTAAATTGATTTACATGCTCCTGCTAGTTTGTCTGACATAACAGACCCAACTGTTCTGGAGGATTTATGAGGCACTCAACAACTAATGACTAATATTCAGAAAGGTTATGCGGCAACACCTGCTGTTTCCCACATGTACACACACACACACACACACACACACACACACACACACACACACACACACACACACACACACACACACACACACACACACACACACACACACACACACCACATAATATGAATATGGAAGACAGTAGAGGGGCTGTAATTGGCATTTCTTACAGTGTTGAGCTCTAATTGGAGTTTCTAGCTACACCATGTCTTGGCAGGCTATAATTGGCTGTTTTCTCCTGCGGAGGCAAGGTGGAGGTCAGGGTGAATACAGCGGTAGCAGCAACTCAGCAGAGCAAGATTATCATTGACCGTCACAGGCCTGGTCACCGTGGGCGAAGTTCAGAGCAATGGGAGATGCATTAGGTGATGCAGGATCCAAAAAGTAAGGTCAAAAAAAATGAAAGAAGTCAAGAAGAGAGCAACATAGTGAGGGGGAGATGGAGATTAAAAGAGTGGTATGGGGAAAGTTAGAAAGAAAGAAGACAAAAGAGGGAGATCCAGCAGATGTTTGGCTGAGGCTTCAAAGCCGTAGTATCACGCACTAATTCCCCATCCAAAAACAACACTGCACACTTTCCTTTAGGTTTCTCATTTAAGGATCATTAAGAGGGTCATCAGATAGCCTTGACAGTTTGTTAGAAATGAGACATTCAGGGGGAACCCACAAGTCATTCTTGTGTCCTCCCCTCAGCTTCTAATTAGGAACAGATCCCCTGGAGAGCAGCAAGCACTGGAAAGCAGAGATGCTTGTCATGGGCAACGTACTGAATTGCTGTCTTATCTTTCTGCAGAGTAAGCAGAATGGGAGATTCAAAGAATATGGCTAAAATAGAAGCACAACAATGTTGCTGTATAAAAGCAGCTCTGAAATCAGCCATAGTATCATCTTTAAAATGGACAACACCAGCTGCATTAATGGGATTAAACGGCAACAAACGCTTTTCTGACTAAGATATACATCATCATCATTATAAAAAAAATAAAAAAAAACATTAGACCCATGCAGTGGACACACTAAAAATGATTAAAATTGTTGCGAAGTGACTGAATCCTTAAAAGGTCCCATGCCATGAAAATTTCACTTTATGAGGTTTTTTAACATTAATGTGAGTTCCCCCAGCCTGCCTATGGTCCCCCAGTGACTAGAAATGGTGATAGGTGTAAACCGAGCCCTGGGTATCCTGCTCTACCTTGGAGAAAATGAAAGCTCAGATGGGCCGATCTGGAATCTTGCTCCTTTTTCTCTGCTTTGCCCACTCATGAGAGAGAGACATCATGGCTTTCGAACGAGCAAAGTGGCAGTTGGTCAAGGCCACACCCCCACCCTCCACCTTGCCCCCCCCCCCCCCCCCCCTCTTCTCCTCAATAGCTACAGACACAGAAATGGCACGTCCTAAAGAAAGCTCATTGTGGGACTGGCTCTAGTGGCTGTAATTCTGCACCAAGGCTGAATTTCGGGAAAGAGACTTCAGATACAGTATTAGGGGACCACTAAGGCCTATATAAAAGAGACTTCAGATACAGTATTAGGGGACCACTAAGTCCTATATAAAAGAGACTTCAGATACAGTATTAGGGGACCACTAAGTCCTATATAAAAGAGACTTCAGATACAGTATTAGGGGACCACTAAGGTCTATATAAAAGAGACTTCAGATACAGTATTAGGGGACCACTAAGTCCTATATAAAAGAGACTTCAGATACAGTATTAGGGGACCACTAAGGTCTATATAAAAGAGACTTCAGATACAGTATTAGGGGACCACTAAGGCCTATATAAAAGAGACTTCAGATACAGTATTAGGGGACCACTAAGGCCTATATAAAGAGACTTCAGATACAGTATTAGGGGACCACTAAGTCCTATATAAAAGAGACTTCAGATACAGTATTAGGGGACCACTAAGGTCTATATAAAAGAGACTTCAGATACAGTATTAGGGGACCACTAAGGCCTATATAAAAGAGACTTCAGATACAGTATTAGGGGACCACTAAGGCCTATATAAAAGAGACTTCAGATACAGTATTAGGGGACCACTAAGGTCTATATAAAAGAGACTTCAGATACAGTATTAGGGGACCACTAAGGTCTATATAAAAGAGACTTCAGATACAGTATTAGGGGACCATTAAGGCCTACAGTATATAAAAGCATCCAAAGAGCACCATGTCATGGGACCTTTAAATAACAGATACAATCCCCTGCAATTACAACAGCTAATAGTTTTTTTTTTTTTTTTTTTTACAATAAAGTTGCCTTTGCCCATCGGTTTTCCTTCCCTTTAAATATCACATATCTCATCAGCGAGGTACTTCCAAGCAAATGGGTGAGTCAGAAGAAATCCCTTACAGTGATACTCCACACAAAGTCTATAAGTAATAGGGCTGTTGGAAGTAATTCCGAAAGTCGCAAATAATTTGAATAGTAAAAAAATCAGTACTATTCGAGTGCTGGAATTACTATTTGAATGCAATTTTTTTTAAATAAATATGTTGGCTAACGTTAGCTAATCTCCCACTTCACGCCGCCTTCCCGCATCTGAAAACAAAATGCTTTTGTCTTGTCACGTCTGATGAACAATGAGTTAGCGGGAGTGAGAATCACAAGGCATTGTGAGGTCTTAAGCTCACGAAGCTAACGTTACGTACCGAGTAACGTTATTACAGGGGGGTGTGGCAGAACGTGTAACAACAACCACATGCTAATAGTGGCATTGACAATGCATAAGCCTGAGTAGTGTAGTAAATAATAACAGGCTGCATTTGAGCAATAAATATTTGTATATTATATTTGAATGTTTAAAACAAAATAACAAATGAAATTTGAATGGTATTATAGAGGAAGATTGAAAGCTCTAAGTAGGGGGGGAGAAGATGGATTAGGTATCCCAGGGCAATGTACATGTTTTTCACTCTTTTATTGAGTTGATTGATGGCCAACAAAATTTGTAAATGGTAAATGTCAGAAATATTTAAAAATGAGAACCATTAAAAGGTTAACTACTGTTTTTTTTCAACTTGTTTTTGTGTCTAAGTGACTGATGGGAACAACAATCTTTGACATTGGTCCAGTATTAAACAAGATCGCTGCAGTCAGCAGCGGCGAAACAAGCTACGATGTAAGTTTATAGGGCAATTAATTGTGTAGCTTGTATTTACGTTGACAAAAGTGCTCATTTTGCCACTGACAGGCTCAGATTAATATTCTAAGCGTCTAAGAACATTATGGAAAGGATTTCTAAGGAGGTCGAGCTTTCTGTTAAAGAGTAAGATCATTTTTTTAAAACATCCACGAAATTGTGTTCACTAAACCCTCCAAGTAAATAAACAGTCATTTTAGCATCGTAAAATACACTTTATTTAAAGTCGACAGAAACAAACTAAAACTATGAAAAGGCGTTTTGTGTCGTCTTGGGTAATGGGTCCACTTTTCCAACCATCAAAATTCTAGTTTTGGTTGAAATAAACAGATATTTTCACATTTACATGTGAAAATATGTTGGCTCTATACATGCTAAAAGTATTGCTTTTTTAGATGGAGTCTGGTGGGTTTAGTGCTATCAACCTCAGAGCTGTTTCTGGTTAAACAGAAAGGTCTCAGAAAGGTTTTAAATGTCTATCTCTGAAGGGATCCTTTTTATAATGTTGTCAGACACTTAAAATAATAATCTGACGCTGAACATTTGCCCCATATAGGGTAACATTGCCATTTAACTATAGTATGGCTAAGTTATCTAGGAGACTCCCATGTTTCCTCCTGTGTTGAAAAAAACCTTAAGGTTATCAACATAACCTTTAAATGTCAACTCACAATGGGGGATATACTTCCAGAAACTGAGCACCACACACATTTTTCTACCGTATGAGAAGTTTGAATAGACTAAAAAAAGTTTCTGCTCTTTATAAGTGTCACTATTGGAATCCACTATTGGAACTGCCCTTCACCATGAAGAAGAAAAAACTTTTTTACAAACGACCTCTCAAGCATAAAGGGTGAGTGTTTTATATCTAGAAGATTGGATTTTTTTGGTGGAATACCATTTTATGACACTTCAAAGCTTGTCTTAAGTTAAAAATAGGATATATGAGGGGGAACCCAACCCCTTCCATGCCATTTCTTCCTAAAAAAATCAGTGTTGATTTCAAGGTTCTGGTCTTTATTGACACTGTAAGATTACATTACTTCAGCATTACATCCCAGTTTGAAGCTCATGTTACCTGGTTGAAGTTTTTTAATAAAACACGGGCGTCTTGTTACTGAGCCAGACTTGGTACAAGTGAAAGGGGATAGCCGGTGGTGGGGCTTTCAATAATCAGTGTTGACTACACATCACGTTCAGTGGGGTCAAGCTAAACCTCTGAATTCATCCTCCATATGTGTGTGTGTGTGTGTGTGCTAGCATGTGCTACCACCATCTAGCTAAAACCCCTCGTGACACATACACGCACAAACCCTTCTGTGCTAACACTAGCATCATGCTTATTAAAGAAGAAATGCAGAGCATTCAGCAGCCAGCATCTGTACACATTTCTGTGATCATTGAAACATGCTTTTATTTTATTTTTTAAACCTGAGCCCTGAAGGTGACTCCCTGGTCAGCTTAAAGTAGACTCCTCTGAGCCTTTGTTATCCCCAGATTGTCTGAGCTGAACTCTAAGAATGAATTGACTGAAGCAGTTTAAAACTTTTTTACTGTCTAAGGATGAAGCTAGCCAACATGGTTAAGCTAGAAAAGTGTGAGAATAATACTAGGCCTCTCATCTCTGCGCTCAAGATGTACACCCTGATTGATGCTGGCTGTCTGGTTTATAGCCTGGAGGCAATGCTAATGCATTTCCATTTGAATTCTGTCCAAAACAGGCTTCTCTGATCAAAAACATCCTTTAAGCTAGCCCTCAGTATACCTTGATTAAATACATAGGCTACATTTGACAGCCTAAGGCAAAGGATATGCCAAGCTAGCTTCAATGCAAAACATTTTAAAGCTCCCTCCAGAGAAGGCTTTCAAATGGAAACAATGCATCCTTTCATATTTTGGCACTGTTGTCATTGTTATGGTTTTTGAAAGTCCACTTATATATTTTAATAAAATTAATTCTGCAGTTTAGAGTTTTTGAGCTTGATTACGTCTGCCAAGGAGGTAATGTTTACGGTTTGTTTTTTTGTCTGTCTGTCAGCAGGATTACGTAAAAACTACTGGCCTGATTTTCATGAAACCTGGTGGAAGGGTGTAGCATTGGCCAAGAAGGAACCCATTATATTTTGGAGCGGATCCGAATCACAGGCATATACACAAAATTGTTTGCGAGATAGAGCATGACCTTGGCAGAGGTCTGAGCTCTCTGAGTGCCCTTTGAGTTTTACAATGGTTCCATAAACCAAAGATATGTCATTCATATCTTTAAGCAATATTACCAGATGCATTTATTGTAACTTTGTCGTAGTCTCAATTGGGCTTTTGGTGTAGTTCTGAAACAATTAGTTGATTAATGGATTAGTGTTGGCTGTTTTCTATTTTATATAATAGTAAATTGAATATATTAACTTATGATGGGCATTGTTAGTGAATGATCATGTTCAGGCCAATAATAACGAGCTTTGCCTCAAACCTTAAAACCAAGTCTCTATGTAAGCTTTCAGGCTACATTTTCATAACACATGGGGTAGAGCCTTAAGGGGTAGGTAGTCTAATATATTGGTAATTATAGAAAAACTAAACTCATCAATAGAGAGGGATTTCTTGACATTTTCCAGGCACTACAAATGCTGTAATTATTTCAGAGCCTTAAGGTAAGGCTTACTCTAAGCCAACTGGAGCTTGTAGTGCAAATTACCTAATTCAATGGGAGGTTCTGATACTACATTTTAGCTCAAGGCTTTCTCCTTATGAAACTAATCTGCACAGGGAACAGTCTCAAGCTAGAACAAGCAAAGCACAGGGCAAACCTTTGGAAATGTGTTATGGGTTGGACTGAGTGCTGTCAGCCTCACCAGATCTCCTGGGCACTGGGAAAGGTGTGGTGGTAAAATGTTGCCAAAACCCCTGGCATTGGTCTCCCTCAGACAGCATTTTACCTACTGACACGCAACACCACATAACTGAGAGATGTTTGTTATGTTTACATGTAGGCCATAGCAATTTTTCACTGAAGTCCACAAAAACATAACTGTTTTTTGTTTTCCGAAATAAAGGATGAGTACTATCTGGTAACACAACAGGAGGTCGTACTCTATGTGAGGTGTAGAGTCAAGTCCAGAGAGTGGTAAACCAATCTACTTTTTAATCTATTTAAATCAACTGTGACAAAATGCCCCTGAAACTTGGCAGCAAGGAAGGCCAAGACATTTGGGCAAATGGCTTCTCCGGCTGGTGTTGTGGCTCGGGCGGTACACTAACTCAAAGGATCCTGTTTGCAGTTTAGTGTCTAGGTCCTGCTGGCAGATCCATTAGTCTTGGCTGATGAAACAAGGAAAAAAAGGGTATCCCCCCCCGCTCTGTCACTGTGGAGTGAAAGGCTAGTCTCTTAAATTTACAATTCATTCTCTGAGATGATATCAGAAAGTGAGGGAGAAAACACGTATGATTAACATCAGGTATTTGTTTGTGTGTTGTGCCTTCATTAAATAGTAGACAATAGAGAGCTAAAAGAAAATGGATGGAGAAAGGGAGAGATTACATGCAACAAAGGCAGTGGAAACGTTGCGATAACAAGGTCACGGTCTTAGACCCAAATGCTATTACAACATGCCAAAGCTTCAAAATTGAATGTACACACATTTGGCACTTAAAACGCCAACAAATTGGGTTTTTCATGAATCCCCACTACTGTCCATGCTTACTTTCCTTGTAAGACAAGTAAAGCCTGACAGTAAAGGTCTTAATCCAGAACAAACTTGTGATTGAACAAACTTGTAAACAAACCAGACTTGCATACATTATTATTTGAAACAAAAAGACCTCATCCAAAAGGGATAGGAGGCCCTGTCCAAATACATCTAATTTAACCAAAATGTGGTCAACCTGTAGACTCACAAAGACCTCTACCTGGCAGGGGTAGTGTACGGACAGTGTCTCTAGGTATGACTGTCAAGTTGGTCCACCACTTTGGTCCAGACTGAAATATCGTAACAACTACTTGGATTGCCATGAAATTTGATATAGGTATTCATGGTCATCAGAGGATGAATCCTAATGACTTTGGTGATCTTGTGACTTTTCTTTTCGCGCCACCACAAGGTTACTATTTGTGGTTTTAAGTGAAATGCTTTAGCTAACTACTGGATGGTTTGCCTTGAATTTTGGAACAGATAACCAGGGTGCCCAGAGGATGAATTTTAATGCCTTCGTGGATCTTTTGACCATTTTTCTAGCACCAAAAGTGGGATCAAGTTTTCACTTATGCAGTAAAATGATTGGTGTATGACTAATTACTTGCTTAATCATGTTTGTAGCTGCAAACAATTGCCTGCACTGCATTATGCATAAGATTGACCATAAAGGGACTATTTAGATAGGTAAATCACATTTCTTACTTATCAATCACAGAAAAGACATTAAACATGCCTTTAGAAACCTGCATCTTAATATTTTACCAGCAACTGATTTGTTCTATGTGCCCCATCTTGCATTCCAACAGGGATCTTAAAATGAAAGTACTATCTGACACAGGTCTGTGGATTTTTGCCTTTCCTTAGTCCTTGGCCTTTTTGGGTTAAATTGGATCTATTTGGACAGGGCCTGACTAGCCTTAGATCGCTTTTGGATCAGGTCAGGTTTCAAATATTATTTTATGCAGGTAGGGTTTGTTTACAAGTTGATTCAATCACAAGTTCGTTCTGAACCAATACATTTTTGCCTTTACTTAGTCCTACACATATATTATTTAACTGGTCACATATGCAGAATTATTTTTCTCCAGCTGGGACATTCCTCTCTCCAGACGTTCCATGGTTCCCATGTCCGAGGAGGAACCAGAAGGGAGAAAACCAGGACAGTGGCCCAGACGTGGCCTCTACTCCTCTCTCAGGGACGATTCCGGCCTGTCCAACCCCCACCCCCTCGGTGCTACATAAATCTCACTCTACTAGATAGCAGTTCCTAAAGATACTTCTACAAGGATACTTAGACACAGAATACGCACGCACGCACACGCACACACACACACGCACACACACACACACACACACACACACACACACACACACACGGCACAACCACCCACGCAAACTCATCCACTTACACCTCAACCCCTGCCCCACACAGAGCTCATAATTTAACGAGTTTTCACTGACAATGGGTCTTCTTGACACTGTACAGTGAATCAGCTGGGTCTAGATTTCCAGGGTCAACAACTTCTCACAGGGGCAAAACAACAACATCTGACTCTGAAGTTGAACTTATAATTATATCGGGTCAAGCCTGTAGACACTTAAAAACTGGTTGAAATATTCGGCGTTGGAACAAGGAACAGCAGATTAATGTGTGATACCATCTGTGCTCAAAAATCTGCATTCGAAGAAAAAAGCAGGTAAAATATGGATTTTAGATTAAAAAAGAAGATTAAAAAAGCTCTAATTAACAGCCAAACTGTCAGTGTCTCTACATTGAAAACGTCAAAGTAAATCAGCACGAGCAGAACAGGAGGCTGCAGTAAAGCCTTGGAAGCGGGAAGGGGTTTGTGGGATATTATACAAACTCTCAGATGTGTTTGTCTTGGCATGGGCCTCCGAGTGATGTCATCATCATCATCATCATCATGGCTGTTGCTCCACTTTTTTTTGGCCCAGTAAATGACGACAGCACACATGTGAACCCCTCGTGCCAAAAGTTCCTCCGAGTTCAGAAGTTGCTCATATTGCTGTAAGTGCTTTGATTAATGTTAAATGTTCACATTCAAAATGGAGCTTTCAGATGGGTCTGGTGAGCAGATGCTGTCAGGCCAGATATTGAGAAATTGGATCAAAGAAGAAAATGACTAAGGCACAATTATGAATATTCATTAAACAAAACCTTCAATGATGCATGTACCTCACTCCAAAGAGTTTCTGGTAATCAAAGTTGCATGAGAAAAATGAATTTCCCCTCAAGTCAAGGGCTAACAGGAACCCTTGACATTTCAAAACCTCACAAACAAATCTGAAAAGAGAGCTGGAAATTAAGACATACGTGTCCTTGAAGTCTTGAGAAGGCATCCACTTTCTTGCGTACAATTTCACCAAAAGCCACATGGCAAAATAAATAATTTCCCATGCAATTTCATTACTCTGTCAAAACTTAATTGAACAATTATCTCATTTGTGCTGACGGGCCAAAAAGGAAATGCACCAAATGCCATGTGAATCATACACAGACACGGCAAAATTACAAGCTGTTTCGACACTGTCTCACTAAGGCACATAATCACTCAAAGATGTGCAAGCCAAGATATCTTAAAGAAAATGAATTCACACACGTAATAAGTGTATAGATAAGAAGCGGAGAGAACGATGGGGACGCGGCGTATTTGTGCCAAGATTTCTGCTGAGTTCTCTTGAGTTGTGCAAGCTGCTGGCTGTCAATGGCTGCTTGCGTGGAAAATCAAATCCAGCTCTGCCATTGCTAAACAGAATTTTTTCAGGGGAAGGCGAGGTTAACAAGTGAAGTGCTGCTCTATTGGTGATGCAAATACTATCGGTGTTCAGTTGATCGGAATTGTTTATCAAAATTGTCGCTGTAGTTCTCTGTATACATATTGGATGTTGCGTTATCCCAGTTCAAGCAATCAAACAACTCAACTCTCATTTTTAGAAAGCTGAAAAATGACGTCTGAATTTACAATTTACTTAAATGCAAGCCATAACATTGCCTTTCCTCCACACGCTGACTTCTGCCAGACAAACAGCACCTCCAGGTGGTGCCAAGCCCATCAGGAGATTGGGAGAAGAGGGGAGAGACTGAGGGAGAGACTGAGGGAGACCAGAGGAGTGGGAGGGAGGCTGGAGTGGGGGACTCTTGCGGACAAAGGGGTAAGAGAAGGAGGGAGTCAAATCAAGAGAAGGGAGACAAAGAGGTGCTGAGTGAGCATGCCTCTCTGTGCATGTGAAGAATATGTTTATGCTACTAATGTGTACTCAGAGAGGGGGCGATACAAACCGGAAGAAACAAACCAAATGTCAGGCAGTTCTAACATCATTTTTCACTTTTCACTCAACATATGTTAATAATACTGTTCTATTATGGACCCAAGTGTGTGGATGGCTGTCAGAGTTCAGTAAAGACATGCTTGGCACAAAAACAAAACAAGAATCCACTCACCACTTTCACTCTTCTCAATCACGTCCACCGTCTCGCCGGCCTTGAGGCTGATCTCAGAGTTCTCCTGCCTCTCGTAGTTGGCCACAGCCACGTACTGCTCCAGCACCATGGGCTCCGAGCTGTCAATCCCTGAGGGGAAGAAACAGGCTGTCAGCCACCTGCCCGCCGTGGCACCCCGCAATCTCCCCCTGCGACCAACTACACTGCTGCCGCTGTGCACCCGGTACGCTGCCATCGGCCAACCCCCGCTCCCTGCCGCTGTTTCTCCCTGACCAATCAGAACGCAAGCTTACGACTTGGCTGCATAGTCCCAAATGTCTGGCCATATAGCTGAGTCGACCCCCGGCCCACAGCAACGAACAGAGGAGCATCGGAAGGGAATCAAAACAAAAGGAGGGAATGGGATGAAGGTGTTTGCAGGGGCTGCATCTCGCACCTAAAGTGGCTCCATGGCCTGAACTTTAAACTTTTAAGATTCCAAAAAGGAAGAAGACAGAGAAGTTAAAAGAAAAGGGAGACGTAGAAGAGCTGCTAACGGTTGGAGGGGAAGACTGGGGAGTGAATGAGTGGAAGAATGGTGAAGTTTCCCTGTGGAAAATCATCAGTGCGGTTGAGAGGAAAGGCCTCCCCTCCACTGCCTTTGGGAGCCAGCCGTTGGACGGCGAGTCGGGAGGGGGGGGGGGCACACCAATCATGGTAGTCGGCACTGCTGGCCTTAAATAGAAACATATGAGTGGACTAGAGAGAAAGAGAGAGAGAGGGAAACAGGGAAGGAGGCTGGGTCCGTGTTTATGTGAAACAAAAGAAGAAAGCATTTCAGTTGGGGTTAGGCCACTCTGTTTTCTTTCTCCATCTGATGTTTAACCTTTTCAATGCCAGCAGTGATTTCATTTACTGAGTTCACGTGGTGAATATCTGATCTGAACCTGATTTGGCTTGTTTGGCCACAGAGAGATCATCAAATGAATTTCTCCTACTCCCTAAAACAGAAAATTGATATTGGGAAAATCAAAACACTGTATTATGAACTTTGAATGCCATTATCTTATTTGAAAAAAAAGGATTCTTATAACATTAGTGTACGGCGGCTGCAGTATGATTAAGGTAGGTTAAGGTGAGGGATAATATTGTCAACAAGCAAATTCACGCCCCCTTTTTACCTCGAACTAACTTTTCAGGAGTTTGAATGCCTAGATATAACATTTGACGATCACCTAGAATTCATAGAAACGCAGTAATATTTGTAACATAGATAGCATTTCATGTTTCACTCGCACGACCCGAAGCGTATGTCTTGCTGGACGGAATTGTAAGCAGTGACAGGGACTTGAACACGAATGTGATGTTGCCTCGTAGTTCGGAGGCAAAGTGTCCCGCTACGGACAATCTAAGAAATAAATCCGTAAAATAACAGAAAAAGTACTGGCAGATCATTAACCGGTCTTTGACCCGTAATTAAAAAAATGGAAATTATATGTGTACCTAGTTAAAATACAGAACATTTGAAAAAAAGTTGTTAAAATGTTAAAAAAACTAAATACAACTGTGAATCACATTCTATGGCCAATTTCTATTAAAATATAGAGTCATACAACTGTTGATACACTGAGTGTACGTCATCGATTTTTCACAAAGTTTGGGGGGCTATAGCCGACAGAAATACCGTGTCAGAAAAAAGTTAAATAACTGTTGTATTTACATGTCATTTATAAACTTCAAATCTCTCTTTGTGACAGCAATGATTGGGATTGGTTTAAAACATGCCAATAAACCAGAGCACGTTTTTCTCTCATCCCGGAATGCTGTGTGGACTCGCCAGACCTTCCTTCGCAGCGCTGTGGAGGAAGGTCTGGCAATGCGAGACTAATGATCAATCAACTCCAATAACACAGGTGACCTGTAGTGTTTTTTAAAACACCTTGGTCCTCCATTTGAAGCAGCAGGTATAGCAGAAAGAAAACTAGGACTGGAGTAGATGTAAAGACAGGTAGGGGAAAGCAGAAATAGTCAAAACAGAGATCCTGCTGAGTTAGCTGGTTAGCACGTAGCTAACTGCTGAGCCATATCAGACATAAACAGACACGTTTTGGCCAAGAGATACGGAAGATGATACACGTAATTAGAGCTGTAATGATTCATCGCTTAGTTGTCAACTATTAAATTAATCGCCAAGTACTTTGATAATCGATTGATGGTTTGATGCATTTGTAATGAAAAAAAAAGGTCAAAATTTTCTGATCCGTCTTCTTAAATGTGAATATTTTCTAGTTTTTTCACTCCTCTGTGACAGTAAACTGAATATCTTTGAGTTGTGGACAAAACAAGACACCTGACGACGTCATCTTGGGAAAACACCGATCCAGATTTTTTGCCATTTTATGACATTTTAACTAATCGATTAATCGAAAATAATCGTTAGTTGCAGTCCTACACGTAATGTTATAAAAATGAAGTAATACATCATACATGAAGGGAAAAGGCATGTCAGCACCAGCAAGGACACAATACAGAAATCAGGTGGAGCAAAAACACGAGCGCTGGCTAATTACTGCTGCTGAGAAGAAAGGTAAGCATACTTTGTCAGCAAGTCTCTATCTTCCCACTTAGGATTGCATCTGAGACAGTGAACTCTCTGCTGTCAGCCCCTTTGTCATTTTGTAAATGGGACTGGACCTTGAACATGAATTGTATTGTACGAGTTAAGCTGTGCAAGCTACATGACACTGTCCTTCAATATTGAAGAGAAGATCTCGCTTGCTATGACCTAAGATGAGGTGTTCATCTTAGATGTGTTCACAAGATGAGTGAATCGTAAATACGTTCATCTTAGTGGCCTTGCAATGTGTTTATGAGATTGAAACAGGTTGCAGTGCACTCATGTATTTAAGCCTGAAAGAATCAAATGTAAGCTTAAAGCTTTTGCGCAGTGCTTAAAAGACAATTAAGCATCTCTACATGTTGTTAGTCAAATAAACAGGCAGCAAACACCGGGGAATGCTCATAATCTTAGTTCCCCACTGGGCGAGGCTGGGCTTTCATCTCAGTCTTTCTCGTGCATTCTCCCAGGAGGCAAAATAAAGAAAAGGAACATATTGTGGAGAACGTAAGCAGCCTATGTGGAAGGAGCAATCAAAGTCAGCCTGAGGTAATAAAGCAGCACATATCCAGCTATTTAAACACTTTATACTGTTGTAATGGCAACCACTCCTTGTTGAGAAATACCATGAATCCTGAAGACCTGTTACATTCTGCCTTCAACATCCTATAACCTTCATTGCACAAGATGAGGGAGTAGATTTCTCCAAGTTCTTTAGACCCAATCACAATGTATGTGTACAATAACTTCCGGGTAGAAAACTCCTGCATCCCATACATCCAATTTAACAGCATTGAGCAAACAGGAATGAAGAACAACTTGGGCACGTACAGCCCTGACAAAATGGATCAAAACGTTTATTTAACTGAAACGGTGGTGCGCACTGCCTTTTTATTACCATGAGTTTACATACACATTGCTGCTGATTGGGTGACATCTCTGACACAGCCGCCAAACGAGAGAAAACATACCTTTAAAGCTTGTTGCGCAACGTTCCGAGAAAACATGTCGTTCAACACGGAAACCGTAGCTAAACGGTGCACACCGTTTTGGGATTGATTGTGCCCCAGGATAAACTCTGATCTCATTCATCTAAAATGCACACTTTGACTAACATTAGGTTGGAGTCCTAATTTACCTGTTGGGCCACAGACTAAAGAAAATGACACCACCCAAACTAGCAGTCAGTCCGACTGGCGGGGCGATGTCGCTGTTCCTAACATTAGATTTGGATTATCAAAGACTCTAGCAAAGCAACACAGGACAGAAAATGATCACAGCAGAGACATCAGATAGGTCGGACCTCCGTGTTTAACTAAATATCTTCAAACGTTACAGCTACGGCTGAAAATGGAAACAAACAAGTTTTGCCGATTTCACATATATCTCCACAGTTCAAATCAACTGCTACCTGGAAGTGAGTTTTGTGCTAGCGTGACGTCATGGTGATTCGTTCTATACACTTGAACTTTTTTGATTGACTTAGTCGTTTCAAAGGGGATTTGTCTCTGTTGTTCCTAACTTGTACTGACACACTAGGGGTGCAAGAAAAAAATCAATACACTTGAGTATCGCAATATTTTATTTAGCAGTACTATATCGATTTTCAAAAAAAAAAAAAAAAAAAAAAAAAACGCAATATCGATTTGTTTTTAGTTTATGTGCAAAAATATTCATGTAAGACAGTGGTTTATGTTGTTTAAACCCCCTACCGTTAGATATGCTGAGACGCACCACTAGTGTCCTTGCCTAACAGTGCCTAGCAGTGCCTGACTTTTTGCTAGAAGCTAACGATGTAGCTATGGCTGAACTTTGGCCTACTTTAGCATATAAACATTAGCTTCTGTGTACTGAATTGTTTACCTTAAGTAAACTTCTTTGACTTTTATGCACATCATGTCTTTTTTTTTTTTTATAAATACTATTTTTTTCTAAAATTAAACTTAAAAAAAATTCCAATATATTGCCTTAACGAAATATATTGCAATATATTGAATCGTGACCCATGTATCGTGATACATATCGTCAGATTCTTGCCAATACACAGCCTTATGACACACTGATAGCTCCAATGGAAGGAATCAACATATATGCGTCTTTCAGCAATGCATCAATTACAGTTAAATGTCTCACAGAACACGGTAAATGTTCACCAGATGGGCAAATCTGTAAATACATTTGTGTCAAAATGCGTGTTTATATGTGCAGGGGGGTAAAAAAGTTATTTCGTGGGATGTTTATTTGCGATAGCGACAATTCCAATTCCACTTCTTCCCTCTCGACTTATCACTCCTATACATCCAAAGTTGAATGAGGTCATAGGCAGTGATCTTCAGCCATATTGCAGACAAATGTAAAGAACCAGACTTGATACCTCATTTCAGTCTAGGGCGCTTTGCCACATGCAAACCTAAGAACTATGTTCTGGCTCTCTGGCACTGAGCCCAGCTGCTGTTGGCCAACCAGGTCTGCAGAGATGGATGGATAGACTGCAGAGAAAGAGAGGCTGAATCTGAGCAGACGGGTGGAAGGAGAGGCTGATGACAGCGCATGCAAAGCAGATGTTGGGAGAAGCTGAAGTGTGAACTGAAACAAACTGAAAAGCCCAAAAAGAGGTTCAGCTGTCATGTTGCTCTCACAGTAGTGCATGCATATTCAACATGTTGACATAGACACACAAGGCTACCTGAGGCCTCTTTCCTCGGGCTGTCTGTAAAGCCGTACATCCATACTGCAGACGAAAGAGAAGGAAGGAGAGAAGCAGAGAGAGATTATTCAGTTGGACAGCATGCAGAAGCAACAGTATGGTAAAGCACACCTTTATCACATCTACTGAACACAAAAGATGAAGAGGCAGAGATCAATTGGATCCAGTGTGGGCAGTGTTTTCCCTATGTTGACTGCTTTAGCCTGGCAGATCAATTTAACACAAGGGTGTCAAACTCAATTTCTCTAAAGGGCCAGACTGGGAAAAAATGACAAAAACATCAGAAAAAGCGCCAAAATGTCGGAAAAGCTCCGAAAGCGTCAGGAAAAACTGGAGAAAACATTGAAATAAGCGTCAAAAACACCTAAAGCGTGGCGAAAAATCGGCAATAACGTCGGAAAAAGTGACAAACTAGGTGGGCCAAAATTTATTGTGAACCTAAATTGACATGCGGGCTGGATCAAAGTCTGTGAGGGGCCGGATTTGGCCAGCGGGCCTTGAGTTTGACACGTGTGATTTAACACTTTCAAGGTTTCAATCCAGATGAACCTCTTTACATTGGCAAGAATTGGATCCACCGCACAGCACTTAGTTACAAAGAAAATACGTCACTTTTAAAGCTGGTTTGCCTGTTACTCCCGTTATTTCCTTACAAGCAATATAGGGCTGCACTACTGAGAAATCCAGAGAGAGTTGTGTGGAGCTGATAGTCTTAATTAGCTTTGTAGCAACTCATTTGGCAATGGCTTGAATGTAACGGACGTTCCTTAATATAAAAAGGTTACGGACTTAAGCTTTAAAAAAAAAAAAAAGTCTGTCCTACCGGGGGGCTCCCGTTGCGGGCCGCCAGGCCTGTACAATTATAGGGGAAACACTGCTGGGCCTACTCATCTGGGGATGATCCACATGATACACAAGTGGTGGCCTGTGTTTTTAAGCTCAGTGTTTTCTTCATGCTGAAGAGAATAAAGTGCATCTGAGGGCAAGTAACTGGCCAATGTTTTGGTACTGTAATACACACACCCTCAATTTGAACCCATCTCTCACTCCACCCATGATCCCCTTTCCTCCATCTCTTCATATCTTTCTCCAATTCTTCCATCCCTCTATCTGGACCTCCTGGAATGTCTGTGATGGGCGTCAGCCATTGTAAAGTAACTCCTGACTCCCCAACCCCCCTTCTTAAAAAAAACATCTTAGCCCCCAACCAGGAAATTAAACGCCATGACTCAGAGGAGACAGGGGCCGAGGAAGTGGTGACCAAGACTTGGGGTGCAGCTACTTTGGTATATCTCAAGGAAGCCATGATTTGAAGCTTTATTTGGGACCAAAATAATAAGGAAAAATGTAGTGTCTGGCTGTCATTAGGGCTGCAGACTGCGAGAAACAGGTAATAACAATCAAAAGGAACTGGAACAGGGCGAGGCTACTGATAACAACAAGAATTGGTCCTTTACAACACTACAATAAATGTCCATCATCATGTACTGTATGCGTGTATTTGGTCTTAAAATTATCCTTTGCTTAACTTTTGCATAAATAATGAAGAACCTCACTTGTTTGAAGGCAGCCAATCTTGTTTCAAGAGCTTGTTATAAGAAAATATTTGTTTTATGTATGGAAATCAGTAATTATCTTCACCCTGCACGCATTTTAACAAAAGAGAAATCGGAACATAAGCTTAAATGTCTGCAGCTGTATATGGACTTTTGCTGTATAAACAAGCAAAACGGGAGGTTCTCTTTCAACCAAACTTCAAACTGGATGCTCCAGGGCAATGCATTAGGGGTAGGCAGGCTAAACACACCATAACTAAATCAGCTCACAATGCTTATTTGTGAAATACTGTAGATTGTGGACACCTATTGAAGCTGCACTGAATAGCACTAAACTCGACAATTTGGGTTTACACTGCTTTTTCTATTCTATGTTGTGCTACATCACTCACTCCCACCCCTCTTCCGCCCCCCACACAACCCTTCATCTCACCATCGACCCCAGATATACAGTATGCACACTCACACCTACCTATCTATGTTTTTTTCCAGTAATAATGAAGTTCCAAACAATAGTATTGAACATATTGGAAGTTGGCATTGAATGCTCGGTCAAATTATTATCTGCTTGTGTATGTATTCTTTAATTAGATAGATAAATGCAGCCGTCAACGGGTACAGCAGCTGAGCTATTTGAACTACTGAAATATTGTGAGACGTGGGCAGTGATTCGGAGGTCTGAATACTTAGCCCAACTCAAAACGTGTGCCCCCTGTCCCTGCACTCTCTGCCTTCTTATCCCCTCCCCCACTCTACCTGAGCACTGATTACACTAAAGCGTGTTTTACAGTAACCGCAGCCAAGCTGGCGCATACAAATGTGACGTCATGAAATCGCTGTGACTATTCATTCTGGTGCTCGCGACACTAGTTGCAGTCTTCTCCTGAACATAGGTGGCGCTAATGAGCAAAGGCTACCGACGTTGCTCTTTTTACAGACTAGAAGAAGAAGAAAAAAGTAAACAACGGCAGAACCGGCAGCAGCATTGCCGTCAATGCTTCGATTTGATTCGATGACCTATTTCGTCGGATCAAGCCTTTTACCTTTATCTTAACCCAGTAAGTTTACAAGAGAGACTTGCGGTCACTCTCAGAGTCCTGGCATCCGGTTGTCGGCAAACCCGTTCGTTTCCGCTTTGTTGTGCGCCGCTGGAAAAAAAAGAGCCGTGCGCAACAGCTGGGCGCGTGCCATAAATCGGACGCGCCGGCAGGATATTACGTCATTTTGACGTCACGATGGCGCGCCCCACCTTGGATGCGTCTAGTATAATTCACCTTTAAGGTGTGCAACAGGCTGAGGGAGGAGGGTGAAATGAGGGACAGAACAGATGCTGTCTTTGAAACCGTTCCCTCATTCACTCAGTCACTATTCCCTATATAGTGTTTACTAAATAGTGAATTACAGAGGGAACGACCAAACAAGATTTTGGACACGGTGTTATTTGTGTGAAGGAGGTGGGCGCGCCCAGCATCATCATGTAGTATCTTAATATCAAATAAATGATTATTATACATTTTGTTTTAGTAATACAAACCAAAACAAAATGACTTGTAATACATCCCTGAAAAGACCCGAGCACTAGTAAAAGGTTGCATATATGTTGCATGTTACATTTTCACTATTTAGAAAGCCTGCTCCATTTTCCGCAGGTGTTCTGCTTCTTCATCTCATCTGAGAAAACACGTCCGCGTTGCATTTTGGTATACGGGAGTAAAATGTATGTACATCGTATGTACACTCAAATTAGCAATGCATTGTGGGTATTTTATAGTGGACTATATAGTGAATGAAATTAACCGCGGGGAATTCAAACACCACTACAAAATGGCGAACACACTGTATAGTGCACTAACTAGAGAGAGAGAGAGAGAGAGAGAGAGAGAGAGAGAGAGAGAGAGAGAGGGGGGGGGGGGAGAGAGAGAGAGACAGAGATAGAGACAGAGAGAGAGAGAGAGACAGAGAGAGAGAGAGAGAGAGAGAGAGAGAGAGAGAGAGAGAGACAGAGAGAGACAGAGAGAGAGAGAGACAGAGAGAGAGAGAGAGAGAGAGAGAGAGACAGAGAGAGACAGAGAGAGAGAGACAGAGAGAGAGAGAGAGAGAGAGAGAGAGAGAGAGAGAGAGAGAGAGAGACAGAGAGAGACAGAGAGAGAGAGAGACAGAGAGAGAGAGACAGAGAGAGACCGAGAGAGAGAGAGACAGAGAGAGAGAGACAGACAGAGAGAGAGAGAGACAGAGAGACAGAGAGACAGAGAGAGAGAGACAGACAGAGAGAGAGAGAGACAGAGAGACAGAGAGAGAGAGACAGAGAGAGAGAGACAGAGAGAGAGAGAGAGAGAGACAGAGAGAGACAGAGAGAGACAGAGAGAGAGAGAGACAGAGAGAGAGAGACAGACAGAGAGAGAGAGAGACAGAGAGAGAGAGACAGAGAGAGAGAGAGAGAGAGAGAGAGAGAGACAGAGAGAGAGAGACAGAGAGAGAGAGAGAGAGAGAGAGAGAGAGAGAGAGAGAGAGAGAGAGAGAAAACAGGATGCAACCAGCAGAGGCACACAACAAATGTTCTATGTATGAACTATAACTCAGATTTTGATGTAACCATACAGTTAACATTAAGATATAGATTTAGGCAAACAGAGATTGTTGAGGCAAGTAGATGATGTTTTTGAAAAGACCTTCCAAGTTTTGTTTTCACTCAAATTGAAGGTTTATGGCCTTTAACAAGTGCATCTCGTTTTATCACTCCAGAGTCCATAAAAAAAAAAAAAGTTTAACAATCAGAAAACAGGGTGGTTTCCTAAATAATCAACTCCTCTTTTGAAGGGACCAAGTTTGTATACTTCATGATCCTGGCGAGCGCCGCCCCTGTTGTGAAGCCGACAGCTCCTCTTCGTTGACTCACGTGAGATAATAAAAGCCAAATCCCCTCTCGCTATCCACCAGAGCTTCAGGAGCTTTGCTGGATTGATGTTGGCCCCACAGGGAGGAATACAGGCTGGTCCCAGGTCAGCCTGGGTCAAACCCCGCTCACTAACGCCCTACCGTGATTATTACCCACCAGGCTGCTCTCAGTGTAGCGCTCAACATCTGATTGATATTAACTCCACGCTAACCCACTCCCCCTCCACACACACACACACACACACACACACACACACACACACACACACACACACACACACACACACACACACACACACACACACACACACACACACACACACACACACACACACACACACGGATGCTTAATTCCTTTCAGGTTTTGGTGATGACGCCACAAACCAGCAGAACCAGCAGTGTTTTCTGTCCCTTTGCTGCTGTGGGTAATTTTCCTAGAATTCTGACCCCAAACGTCTCCATTACTGAAAAATGGCCTAGCTGAAGACTTTCTTTCTAGGTTTGGATTGGAGGGGCTTATTAGCCATCTATCTTGTTTTTCTGTCGACTTAGTAGATTGTGTTTTGAAAGAAAAGTTCCTATTGCTGACATATAACACCACACCACCACCCCCCCCCCCCCCCCCACACACACACACACACACACACACCCCATGCTGAAACACTCCTTTATTTTGTTACAGTGCCCCCAATTCCCAAAATGGGATCTCGCTGTTGATGTTTCCAAACCTGACTGTCAACTGTGTTGAGTGTGACTGTGTTCAGCTGGTTTGTTCCCTCAAATTAATAATAAAACGATACTCTCAGATTACTTCATTTGTTCCCAACCTCCTCTCTTGTGTATGGCAGCCATACCCCTTTACCATTTTTAATCTATTTAAGGGATGTAAAAGAGAACACCACATTGTCTTTAACAGTCACAACTTGTAATATCTTAATATCAACTAAATTATTATTATACATTTTGTTTTAGTAATACAAGTCTATACATTTCTCAGGGAACAAATGATGTATATTGAGTGCAAAAATAAGTATTTTGAGGAAATGCTTTGTAATTTGAGGACGTAAATGACTTATCAACAATGTAACAAACAAGAGTTTCTTTATATTTGTATGTAATTCTGTTTTATTAGTATCAATTTTATGTTGTTTTATTATTTTCTCTGTTTTTTTTCTATATGATGTTATGCAATTTAAAAATTATCAAGGTGGAGGCTTCAAATAAGCCCACTAGGGTTTTTTGCCTTTCCCTGCACTGTATTTGTTTGTTATCTTTTTCACTCATTTTGAAATTGTGAAAATAAACCTAAATCTAACAAACAAGAGCCTACTGTAGGGTGCGGAGCTACATGCTAATGTCAGCATGCTAACATGCTAGCAATGTGACAATGTTTATATGTTTAGCAGGTATATTGTTTAGAGCTAGACCGATAAATGGGCAGTTATATATCGTATCAGTGCATGTCGGCTGTTAGGTAACAAGAAGTTGCATTACAGAAATGGAAAACTACAGTAGGTTTGAGATATGGTTTGTCCACCAAAGGGTGTAGAATGTCCCTCTCAGTATGTATGTCTTTGTCACTTATCAATTCTTAACCCTTGTGTTGTCTTCGTTTCAACCTTGAAAAAAAACACTTTTTTTTCTGACATTTGTGACGCCTTTTTTCACAATTTGTTTTTGCTTTTTCCAACGTTTTAAATTTTTAAATTTTTCTTCTACACATTTTCAGCGCTTATTTCTACGTCCCATATTTTCTGATATAAAACAAAAATTTAAAACGGGCCAATGTGACCCGAAGTCAACACAAGGGTTAAAACATTTTAAATTGAAAGGATGTTCGCTATCATTATCCTCAAAAATCCAGTACTGATCGGGTACTATAACCATTTACCGCTAACCATGTTCACATCTTAGTTTAGTGTGTTAGCATGCTACCTTTGGCTAATTGTCATGGAATACAAAGTAGCATGAAACACATTATTTGAAATGACATTCGTTTTGCAGGTATTTGGTATAAACAATTACCTTGCACTGTAGCTGGATTCTCGCTAGAGTTTAAATTATCTGCCTGAGCCCGAAATAGTCCGACCCATGGGCCAGGTCGGGCTGATATTTCCGACACTATCCTCGGGCTGGGCCGGGCCCTAGATCAAGCATTTGTGTTTTTTTAACCATTACTTTATTAGCCTAATTGAGTGGGGAGAAAGCTATGCCATAATCAGAAATATTATATAGCCTATATTTTTAGGCCTAAGTAACAAATGTGTAAAAAGTAATGCTTCGTCCGTGTTGCATTATTCATTAAGATAATTCTAAACAGATGTCTGTAGTTCAAGCAACTCGGAATTGTAGTTGAGAACTTCAGTTATAACAGCCCACATATTAAAAAATTGTCGGGTTTAAATCGGGCTCGGGCTCATATTAATAGTTAATGTGCCGGGCCGGGCCGGGCTCGGACACACCCTGCACGGGCTCGGGTAGTGTCGGGCTTGATTTTATTGGCCCGATCTAAGCTTTAATTCTCGCTATATCACGAGATCGCGCAAAAATCACGGGATCATATTTCACACAGAAATCCATCTTCACTTTCACAGGCTTCAATTAATGCATTTGTGTCTGAACTACCAGCTTACCGAACCTAGCTGACGGTAAGGAGTGACTGGCAGCTACGGTCGTGGTTTAGGTGTGTGTGACGGCCGCGACTGTTTGTTCAAAACTAAAATGGTGGACGTTATAGACAGATGGTTCATCCAAACACCTGCCAGCATTTTTTTTGAAAGTGCCTGCTCTTTTCCAAACTGTTTCCAATGGCGGCTTCTCAGATGGTTCTGTGTAACAAACCATCTGGCACGTCAACTTACATAAACCAAAGTATTGGACTGAATTTGATTGCAATCCATATAATAGCATATGAGCTAGTGTGTGCCCCTGAGTCTTCTCTACAAAACCCCAAAAAAGAGGGAGAGTAAAATTTGAACCTTATATATATATATATATATATATATATATATATATATATATATATATATAGGTAAAAAAGTAAATTATCATGAAACAGCCAGATTGCACCTCCAACCTAATGATGTCACTCTCTGCATATCCTCCACACAACTAGCTGTAGCTGCCACCACACAGTCCAGAGCTTAAATGATAAACCCCTTGTCACCTGACACCAAGACAAAGGTGACCAATAACACATTACAGCTACCAGTATTGATTCAACACTTGAGACGTGAGACAATGAGATGAGACAATTCATCCCTCACTGTGACACAAACGTTCGCGGAGCAACGGTTGACCGACTATCTGCTTTAGCAGTGACACAACGGCTGGCAAAAATTCAGCCATTACCCATGGCCAACAGTTCCCAAAGCAGGCTGGGAGAGTGACATGCAGTGTTTTCCCCAGGTTTGTGGAAGACTTAGGTGCACGTATTTGGCGGCAGGTACTCCCTCAAGAAAATGTTTACGTTTTTCAATTAAACAATATGCAATTTCACACCATTTTGGACCATTATTATTACCACATTTGTGTCTAAAATGTTGGAAAAGCTAGATCAGATAACATATAGATAACTCTCAAAAAGCTTAACGTTCTGAAGACAAAAGACGCACCGGTGAGTCCAAGCAATGTTTGACTACACTCCTACTCAAAAAGAAAAATTTCATTTTAGACATTTATTTACTATTTTATTCATATATTACGCTACTTTTGTGAACCCAATACTTTTGAAAACCAAAACAATTGTGTGTAGGTTTGTTTTCACAAGAGATTTAAGAAATATTTCCGCTTTAGGGCCAAATTATCTCTTCATACATTGCTCTGGAACAATTGTGGGCGTCACTACACAGAAAGCTGAGTTTGATCTGAACATTTTGATAAATAACACATGGGGATCAGCTTATATGCAAATACCCTTAAAAAGGAGAATTCAAGAAGAAATGTGAAAATGCCCTTAGACCTCATAGGGTTAAAGACAAAACTTGCTAAAGAAGTCCACTGGGGACCAACTACAACCATTAGATCTGAGAGAAGTCATTTAGTTAGTTAAGTTATTTTACTTTTATTTGAGTTAGGTTGTGCCCAAAACAGTTTGGGTGCTGTGCCTAAGCCTTATAGCGGTAGGGAAAAGGCTGACATGGTGTGGATGCTCGCTTTAGGGTGAGGTCAAGTCACATCACAGGCGACATCTGTTCCACATCGAGCACTGTCACATCTGGCCTGTCCAAACTCTCTCTTCTTCCAGTTCTCTTGCTCTGTGCTTCACTCGCTAATTTTTGTTTTAAACATTACCTCCTTTTTAATGGATACAACACAGAGATACAACACTGTCCCTCCCCAGGGAATAACTGTAACTCTCTGTCATATTGAGATTACTATGCCTCATGGCTATGAGGCTGGGAAAGAAGGGTTATCATTTTTCTGCCTAAATCGGAACTGTATCTTCGACATTGATGTAGGTTTTAAGAGTGTGCTGACATCATTGTTGCTGCAATTAAGTGGGATGTCAAATGTGTAAAAGTCAACATAGAGCAGGGTTTTATTTGTATGGAGGCAGGTAATAAAGGGTGTAAGTGTCAAATAAATGTATCTATTGACAGAGGAGTTCCTGGTGGTACAAACAAGATCCTAATTAGCACAGACAGTTTAACAGTTATGTGCAAACACAAACTGCCCCTGTCCACTAAACCTACACTTGTAAAAACACACACACACACACACACACACACACACACACACACACACACACACACACACACACACACACACACACACACACACACACACACACACACACACACACACACACACACACACACACCCCTCCTCCATGTAAATACGAGTGGCCATTCCGACGTCAGTCTGAAATCTAATCCATTGTGCCACGTAAACAAACCAGTGCCTTGTCAGACAGACTCAACCCCCGTGGCCTCTGCAGCCCAAACAGCACCCTCCTCCGTTCACTCGCAATGTGGCCCTCACATGGAGAAGTACGAGCTCCATCTGTACTCTGCAGAGCACAGGGGGAGTACAGAGCGAGTACCCTCCTATGTTTATAAAAAACACATCTGACATCTATGTCCCTGGCTAAATTGAGGTGAGATGAATCAGTGTTCGGTTCCAGTTGGGAGGCACCAAAAAACAAAATTTGATCTTTTAAAGCTCAATTGATTTTGAATTTTTAGATAGAATGATTTAATTTGTTTTAAGTGCACTTTCAAAACTCCCATTGTCACATTGTCTTAAAATGACGGGGCCAACTACAACCATTAGATCTGAGAGAAGTCATTTAGTTAGTTAAGTTATTTTACTTTTATTTGAGTTAGGTGGTGCCCAAAACAGTTTGGGTGCTGTGCCTTAGCCTTATAACGGGAGGGAAAAGGCTGACATGGTATGGGTGATCGCTTCAGGGTGAGGTCAAGTCACATCACAGGTGACATCTGTTCCACATCGAGCACTGTCACATTTGGCCTGTTCAAACTCTCTCTTCTTCCTGTTCTCTCGCCCTGAGCTTCACTCGCTAATTTTTGTTTTAAACATCACCTCCTTCAGATTTAATGGAGAGCAGCCACAGAGATACAACACTGTCCCTTGCCTTTATTAGAGGGGATGACATGCAATAAAGATCCCTAAATGGATTTAAGTGGAAGATTGCAGTTGCTTAGTGTGAATCTGACAGCTCTACCGGGACATCCCAACAGTTTTTTTCCACTTTGTTACTCTCTTGGAGACTTGATATTACACAATATTTAGTCAGCAAATATCCAGTTTATATGTGCTGTTCCAAACACCCTCTGTTTCTTCAGAAAAATGCTCTTGTCTGACGCAGTGGAAGGGATGCATTTATTTTTCCAGCAGTAAAAACAACATTTTGTTTGGAATTAGCAAAAGAACGGAAGGGGAGATGATGAAAGCTGCAATAATCATCATTGCTAAACTGACAAAAAAATAAAAAAAAATACACCACTCAAAGAAACCTAAAGAAACGGTTCAACATTTTGGCACTTTGTGAAGTATATTCACTTCCTTTCTGACAGTTAGATGAGAAGATCTTTATCAACATCATGTGTGTCCATTGAGCATGAAGCTGGAGCCAGAAGGTGATTAGCGTAGCTTAGCATAAAGACTGAAAGTACGGGGAAACGGCTAGCCTGGCTCTGTCTACAGTTTTAAACTATGCCTACACACTCACTAGTTAACGGCAGTGTTGTAATCAAGACCACCTAAACCGAGACCACTTCATTACCAAGACCAGAGTTTATTGAGACCGAGACAAGACCAAGACTTTGAGGGGTTGAGAACGAGTCAAGACCAAGACCAAGGCAGGGCGAGACCGAGTCAAGACCAAGACTTTGAGGGGTTGAGAACGAGTCAAGACCAAGGCAGGGCGAGACCCAGTCAAGACCAAGACCAGACCAGTGCCAGACAGCCAGAGCTTTTCCTGTCTCCCACCCTTAAGGGGGACGGCGAGAGGGCTTAACAGTAACAAATTTCAAATTAGAAATGAGTCAAGTTATTGGTTGCATTTGAAGCAGGAAGTTTTACATCCAATCACAGTAATGATGTTAACACATAAAGCAGATGATACACAGGGAATTTAATGATATACCTGCAGCACCGGTCTTGAAATAAAATCTGATTCCGAGACGAGACAGAGACCTTCAAAAAGTGATTTTGAGACCGCTCTTAAGACCAAGATGGATCTTGAGTACTACAACACTGGTTAACAGCATGTATTTCATTTGCGCAATCCGTACACAAACAGACATATTACTAATCCACACAGCTTGTGAGGTTAGGGGAAGGTAAATATTTTGTGACAAGTCCTCCAAACCATACAACGATATTGATCGTTTATTCCTACCCTCTAATAGTTAAAGTGCACATATTATGAAAAAAAAATAATTTGGTGTACGTGCTAACAGCTTTAGCTAATACCACATCAGCTAGCTGTTTCTCCAACTTCGGTCAGGAGACTTCTTCTAAACGAGGGCGCACTTCCAACTTTGCGTGGAATACCTGCAGACGAGGGACATGTAAGTAGTTCTATACAATTTCTTTTGTAGATTAGGGTGAACTCGTGTGTTTTAGAAGTGTTTTGCCATTGAGAACGATGTGGCTAACCGCTAGCAGCGCTAGCAGCATGTCCCTCATCTGCTAGCACTGCTAGCTAGCTAGTAGTAGTAGCTAGCTAGTAGTCCTTACCTAGCTACTGCGCATGTGCGACTCCCAACAAAGATGGTACAGAAGTGTGAGGTCTCACTCTGTAGCTAAAACAGAGAGCTCAACACACAGGGTGAAAAGAGGAGCTGCAGCAATGTGCAGTACAACAAAAATATGGTGTTTTTTGAAAATGTAAACCTATTCTGATATAACCTCTAAATACAATTATGAACCTGAAAATGAGCATAATATGAGCACTTTAAAGCTTCAGTGCATAACATTTTGATATTAATGCAGGTCTGTTACACTCAGGGGTTGCCAAATGAATTGATACAATAAAAGCTAATTAAGACTACCAGCTCCACACAACTCTCTCTGGATTTCTCAGTATGGCTATGTTCAGAAGATTGTGTCGTCCGGTGACTTTCCCGTGCAGAAACTCAAGTGAAGTTAATGACCTCTTTTGAAGAGTTCATCATGTTTTTTTTAATCCTCCGTGTCCTCCTTGGGTACAAGCAACTGTGTGAAGGGGCGTGGGGGCAGTGCTCTGTCACATAAGGTTTGTATCATGTGGACGCGCCAACAGTTTTGTTGTCATAACTTAGAATTCCTCATGGGGGTGACAGAAACTACGCACTATAGCTTTAAAAAAAACTGGGTTAAAATCACAACGAGTGGATACTGTGTTTTATGTAAGTAGTGGATGGGGAAAGAGTTACTAAACCCTCAACAGGAAGCATTGAAAAGCATCTCAGGCATTTACACTGAGCAGCAGCACAAAGAAAACACCATAAATACAGCGATGGAACACTATAATCCTTCCTTTAGGATAGCTATCGGGTCTACTTTATCAAACAGTCATCGCCTCTACATTATATAACAATTCCAATATTACCCCAAGAGCAAGCATGATAACACCATTTTGAGCTCATTGCAAGAATAAACCATAGGAGGAATGGGGTGCAGAGGACATCTTATTGAGAGAATGTGACACCCTCCCTTCATTAATGTGAAAACAGTTTGCACTCATAGAAATATTGCAGATGTTATGTAACTGTCCAAAGGTTTAAAAAAAGAAAACCCTTTTGTCACACTGACTGGCTAAGTGGTACTTCAGGTCGTAGCAGAGATCACTGGGTCAGTGGAGTTGCATCCAACTGGGCAACCTTCTATAAATGTAGGTTGGCTGACACAAAAGGGTATGAAACCCAGCTGTTTCAAAGCATAATGCGCTACATGAAGGGGATGTAGAGGGGGGGGTGACAAGCTGGCTTATCTGCCTGTAGCAATCAGCTTCCAAGAAATCAAATCACTTTGAGGAATGTGGATGTAATTGAATTGGTAGTGAGCTCCCTCTGGGGCTATGGCAAACCCATTCCTTGATTGAGGGTCACACAGTTCCTCTGCTTTTAGTCCAAAAATAAACTCACAATCAATTTCAAAAGTTGTTTACTTGAAGAAAGTTGCATCACTCAAAACGTCGTATTCAATGAGGTAAAAAAACCAAGGGGACACAAAATATGAACTACTTTTTAGAATGCTAGCTCTAGTCAATACCAAAAGCTATCTCAAGATATTTCTATTCCTAAAAACAGCCTTTAAGCTTCTTAAATATAAAGACATGGTAGTCCTTTAGGGCATCTGTAGCAAGATAATCATATTCTCCATCAACCACAAGCTATTTCCTGCATTTTCTCTTCAATAATTCATAAGAGGTATGACTGATTTCCTCTGTCTACCTAGCCACAGGGTTCCATAATGCATGTATTAGTGACTCACATGTACCAGTACTTTTGTTAAGCAGCTACAATGTAGCTAATACCCTCTAAGAGCCATATGTTTGCTAAAATGGCTAATGAATGGATGAATAGTCTTATAGTTTAGTTATATATATAGTTAAAGCTTGTTGGCCTGTGCCACTGCTTTCATACGTTGGATACAGTGAAACAAGAATAGGAATATGTTCATAGTTTGATGTCTTTACTCTATATTCTACTGAACTGTATGTGTGGCATCCAATGGAAGTATTAGCGCTTTTGTTTACCTCGTTAGTCCCAGGAGATTAGACCCCACAGATCAGGGTAAAACCAAAGCCCCTTACACATAAGCACATACCTTCAAAGTTAAACTCATTCTCTCTTACTGAATTATTAGGAATACTAAACATTTGTCATACAAAAAGCTTCACCAAGAACTTAAGCTAAAGACTCAGAGGCAAACAATCTTTTAAACTGCCAAATTAGAGAATTATGTTTTCTCTTACAGTAACAAAACACATATTAATGACTCTATTTGGACATCCCAAAGAACTAACAGGCAATCTTGAAACCCCACCCTGGACTGTGAGGCAAATCTACAACCGGAAGGAGAGGGCTTGACAGCTTTTTGAACCCACCCCAAAACACAGTCGACAGCAAGTCAGCGTCCTGCAGCGGGACAAGTAAACAAACCACACACTGACATCACATGGATAACAGACAAGTCGCAGAGAGAGTTTAAGAGTCATACGCCATGCAGCACAACATCCCCCCTTGGATCTGAAGGAGCAGCTCTATTAAGAGCAACAAGTTGAAAGAGAAATAAGCTTTTAGGAAGGATAGTGAAGGAAAACAGGTAACTTACCCGACTTGCGCTTGGAGCCATAGTCCCTGAGGGAGAAACAACACAACAGGGACATAGTTAGTGACAGTAGACGCCGCTCTGTCAACAAAAAAGCATGCGGTCAGCACATATGGATTGTGACACTCCTAAACGGCAAAAACTGGCAAAAACACATGCATGCAATAGGCTTTAGCACACTAACAAATGCATGTGCTTGAGGGAGAGAGAGGTGGAGAGTGAAGGATGGAGAGAGAGAGGGAGGAATGACTTTGGCCAGCTGCCTGTACTCCCCGCAACAGACACAAATTAGTCATGTGACTCCAAAGCAGCACCACCATCCTCTTCCTATACTTCAATTCCTCCCTCCCTCCCCTCCTCGCCCTGTCAGAGAGGAAGACGACGACCTCTCCCCGCATTTGGAAGGAGGATCAGTTTAAGATGCCTTGCTTAATGGATTCTTATGGGAGTATTCCGCAAGGCTAAGCTATAGGTGGGTGGGAGGGGGGTGACACAGAGCTGTGTGGGAGGTTTGCTGTGCTGAGCCTGTCTGCATTTGTCAATAGTGACTTTCGGACTCTGGCAGCGTGGCAATTAAGTTAAAAAAAGATAGTGAAGGAGGGATCAGGTGAAGACAGACATGCAACGCAGACCTGATGATCTGATATCGTCACTCCCCATTCTCCCTCTCTCCTCTTTCTGCTTGTTTCTGCTCAAAAGCAATGTCCGAAGACCAAATCACAACCATAATCTAACCTCAAATGTAGCCACGTCATCTTGCTGCAGTACAGTTGGAAATCAGACACAGACAGAACAATAAAAAAAATGAGCACGGTGTTAAAGTGAAGAGCTAAATCCCACTAGAACATCCTCTCCCATACCCTTTGTCGTTTAAAAATAACTACCATATAGGCAGTAATATCAACCCACAGACAACAACTGAGGATATGTAGACCAGAAGGTGAAGTGGTTTGTGGATGACTAATAGCAACATGACTCTCATTTCAAGAGGAGTACCAGATTGCAGCGGGTTGGCTGTCGGTAAATCTCAGGATAACAGAGGGATGTGTGTGTGAGGTAAGAAGGTGTATAGGATAGGGCAGTGGTTCTCTAAGTGGGGTCTGGGGACCCCAAGGGGTCCTTGAAGGGGTTTCAGGGGATCCCCAATAAAAAAGGGGAATCATTTATTTTCACTATAATTTCATTCATAAGCAACACAACGACAGATTGTATGACTCTTTTGCTCATGGGTTTCATTCACTTTCTGTAATAGTAATCTAATCTAAAAGCAAAAATTCTATCAGGTAGGGGACCCTGGAATGAAGTCTCACCAGATGGGGTCCGTGATCTAATTTGTGTCAGTTTAGGGGTCCTTGATGTGAAAAAGTTTGAGAACCACTGGGATAGGGTATTTGTGTGGATAGAACGTAAAATAATGGACGGAGCTTTGGGGTCTGAAAAGTGAAGTGCCTTACATCTGCATTCTATCTCATTTCCAGCAGGGGGCGACTCCACTGGTTGCTAAAAGAAGTTTTGTTTCTATAGAAGTCTATGAGAAAATGACCCTACTTCCTCCTTGATTTATTACCTCAGTGAACATTTTCATAATGAGTTTATGGCCTCAATTGGTACTTTTAAGGCTTCTTCAATACAGCAAAATGTTCGTTTTGTAAATTATGGTCCCATTTATTTAAAATTGACAATAAACCAGGGGATGCTTTAGGGGCGTGGCTTTACATACAAACCTGTCGATCAGGACAGAGGCTTAGCAATGCTAATCACGGCACTGTGGACATTAAAATAGCTGTGAACTTGTTTTTGGGGGTTGTCAGTGTTTTTGTCTTAAACTTTGACCCTCTCACAGTGTGTTATCACTTCATCAAAGTTAAATGGCACATTTTGTTCGCCTAAACATGACTTGTTCAGCGTTCTGTCAACCAAGCTAGCTAGCTACCGCTAGCTGGTTACTTAAGGGAAGGTTTGCCCATTTTCTGTACTGCAGTCATGCAGATGAATGGCAGGAGTACCCTGAGGTCCAGTAAATATCCACTGGATGACTCACTTCAGAAGGGTTGAAATCGTCAACTTTCTCTCTTTAGCGTTTAATTCAGCGCAACACAAACAACACGGGCAGGCGTCATCCTCCCCAGCTCCACCGTCCATTCAAAAATTGGAAAACGTCCAGTTTAAAAAAAAAAAGAAGAAAAAAAGATGGTAACGACTATATTGTCAAACTCAAAGCTTCAAAAAGGTATTCCACAAACCAATGGGTGACATCACTGATGTTACATCCACTATGTTTACAGTCTGTGGTGTGGATGCAAAGTCAGCAAACGTGTGCCCACCACCAGGCGGTGTGTGTAATCGATCATGGATGTTCCCCTAAGATTCAGGATCAACTATCCAGCTGTAAGAGCAACGTTGACTGGGGCAGTTGACCTCTCTGGCCCTTGTGAAACAGCCCATTTCATTAACGAGGGAGCTCTCATCTTGTCAGGTATGATGCAGAGCAAATAGCCCGGAAGATTATACTGCGCCAGGAGGAGTGCCAGGAGAGCAGACACTGTTCGGGGCAGCGTAGCCAGCAGTCAAGGTAATGCCCTCTCACTGCATGATGTTAACAAAAACCTCCTCTTGGCTCTCGCTGTGACCGCATTCAAGCTAATAGAGACACAGACAAGTACTCCTTCTGTGCACATGAGTACACAAGTGCTCTACAAGAAGACGTGTTAAGGCCAGACAGACAAGACAGCACACATGCATGAGCAAAAGCCATGTCCCATTTCAGATACAGCTCGGGATTCTTGAGTGTTACTATATGCTGGTCCTAGCTCGCTTTTTCCTCTATCACTTCATCCATTCCCCTGTGATTTGATGTATCTGTCTCTTTGTGATTGGCCACAGCAGATGAATAAAGCCTTTATACCGACATCTCCACTGATCACTGTG
This sequence comes from Zingel zingel, assembly GCA_023566125.1. Lineage (NCBI taxonomy): Eukaryota > Metazoa > Chordata > Actinopteri > Perciformes > Percidae > Zingel > Zingel zingel. The sequence continues at coordinate 6,344,314 of CM042317.1, read as the reverse complement.
TGCTAGCAACCAGAATACGCTTCATTGTCACCAAAGTGGGACAGAGAGAGAGCGGAACTTAACCCTTCGCCTCATCCCATCCATCTCAAGCCATGTTAGAAACAAGCCCTCTAATACATGGGGATTGGATAATGTTCAAGTCAATGGCCAATGACTTTCAATCAGTGTCTGGATGTGTGTCAGTGGAAAGTATGCTGTGGACAAACTGAGCCTCAGAGTTGGCAAGATGTTTGGCCTTTTTGCTCGAGGCTTGCCGCAGTGGCATTAAAGATGTTGATATCCTCTGTTCGGGCGCAAGGGAATGATTTACATTTCCAATGAATGTTAACTGCTAACTGTTTTTCTGGCTCAATCAAACGCATTGTCAAGAAATTGGTAAGCGGAGGTCTAAAATTAGCTACTACTTTCAATTTCATTCCAAAGTAAGTCTTTCATGTCACAAAACAAATACTTATTTTAGAAATTGGAGGTCTAATTTTGGAACATTCCTCAGCTATTGAAACTTGCCTTAACAGGAAAACTTCTATTTATGCCCTCTATTCCTGGTCATTCATTTCACTTTCCAACATAAAATACTAATGGGCACATGTTCTGGTCCACCCTTGTAGGACTCAACATGGAAGCAGTGATTCAGGTCAATGGCAACAGGCTTTACAGCAACTAGCACACTTAGCAGCTAGTACTACGTGCCGGATGTCAGGCTTTACCTTTCTCCTTCCACTCTCTGTGTGTTGCCATTCTCAAAATCCCTCCGCTACGGGAAACAACCTTCAAGCTAGCAAGCTACACGCCAAAAATGTTGAAGTTTGGATCGTGCAAAAAGGTAGGCCTGCTTGGTTCTTTCGGGGAATGGTTGTAAAGATTTACAAAGAATATGTTTACGGCATTTACTCTCTAACTGGGACGTTTTGGGACCAATTGGTGGGATTGCTGTAGACGAAGTACACACGGCGTACTGGTAAGAGCAAATGAGTTTTAACCATATATCCAACTAATGTAAATAGCTCACGTTACTGTATTGTGTCAACAGCTGAGGAACCTTCATTTAATATTGTAGGTGGTGGTTTTTTTGCGGCGTGCAAATGTTCCACCAAAACAAGTTCCTTCCCGAGACTATTTTGCAGAGTCACCATCTCTGCGTCCAGAGCTTAGCGCCGCCCAAGATGATTTTGATTGGTTTAAAGAAATGCAAACAGAGCGTTTTTTCCTCCTATCCCAGAATGTATCTGTGGTGTAGCCAGACCTTACTCAACAGCGCTGTGGAGCTAGGCCTGACAATGCAACACTTATATGAATGGACAAACATGATGAAATAATTTTACATTTTATTAATTTGTCACTATATTTATTATTTCTTTTAGTTTTTCAGCAGTACAGAAATGGCTAGGGCTGGGCCCCGAACGTCGATACTTTTATGGCACTGAAAAAAATACCCGGATCCTATGAGTATCAAAAAATTATTTATCTTTCGGTGCCAAATTTTGGTTCCAAAAGCGTCTGCTTATCTGTCCTCTCTCCATATTGACACAGAGCGGAGCTCCGACCGACAACACACACACACACACACACACACACACACACACACACACACACACACACACACACACACACACACACACACACACACACACACACACACACACACACACACACACACACGCAGAGGTGTGGACGGAGTAAACTACGTCGGCTCTGCAGTTTTGTTGAAGTCACAGTGAGTCATGGCAATGCCGATAGTGTTTTCAAGTGTGGTTACAGTTATTCCAAACTTACGCAGACAGCGTTTGCTGCGATATGATATTAATGGAGAGTCGAAAGCGGTCGCGGTGCTGTTGACGTTACACTTCCTCTGAGACAAGCAGGCACAGCAGTGGTTTGTATGCCCTGATGACTGACTGACAGGTTGAGGTTGTAAGGCAACTTTATTTCTACAGCACATTTCAGCAACAAGGTAATTCAATTACAATTCTTTGCACTTAATAGTTCTCCATTAGTTAGCAGTCACCAAGTTTATTGTTAAAGGTTTGTGTCATTATGCAGTTTGCACTAAAAAGTCTTTGTTCTTTACATTCCTTTGCATTTTAGTTACTTCAATATTAGCCTGTACACAATGCCATTTGTTTATTTATTTATTATTTATAATATGTTCATGTTGTGGCAAAAAGGTTTCTCTTTTTTGTTAATTTTTAAAGTTTGGATTGATACCAGTCCTGAGTATCTGACTGGTGCACCACTATCCAAAACCACAACCAGTTTTATTAGTGTTACTCTGAGTGAGCAGTGTTACCAGAATTTTTATTTATTTATTAATTTTTAATAAATATTTAATTAAGGTGGAAAATAAAAGTTGTGTTTAATGTATTTTTGTTGATGTTGAAATGGATTTTAAAACATATGTTATCAAAAAAAGTATCGTTAAGGAACCAGCATCGAAACTGAGGTATCGAAATTGGCACCGATTCGAAAGATTTTGAACGATGCCTGGCAGCCCTAGAAATGGCATACATCTGGTATGACTAAAGAAAAAAGCCGTATAAGTGACCCACTGTGTGAAAGAATTTGCCCCTCCATCAGCCAAACTGCAAAGGTAGTTTTTATATGCATGCCGGATGCCTGTTGGGTTAATTGAACAAGCTAATGGTAAATTATCTATGCAGAGTGGCAATACAATAGGTGTAAGTGTGGGACCTGGAAATGGCTGGTTGTAACTTATCAAGGAGCATGAAATGTACTTGGCTATAGCAAACTCTCAGGGAGCCTGTTAAGCTATTCATGTTCTGCATGGTTTGAAAGGCAAATACAACCTCAAGCTTTATAAACAAATCCCAATCAAGAGAAAGGCAGGGGCGTAAGCAGTCTCCGGTCTAACTGTAGATGTCTCCACAAGTCACTCAGCCTTCGAGGGAACGCCTAAACTGAAGCTGTGCTGTATTTGCATATCTGGGGTTAATTGTTCTTGATGAATGATCAGATACAGTCACAGAAGACACAGCTGTTGAAGCCCTTTGCTAATCCTAACACAAAGTGGCTGCTGATTGGATCAATAGCATGTGATTTAACTGTTGTCATGGAAAGCAGGTCAAAGTAAAGGGTTCGCTTGTATCACGTGTGGGTGGTTGTTAGCATTAAAGCATTCACAAAGGGCTTTAGAACAACATGCCGGCATGGCATCCAAGCATTAGCCCAGTAAAACAACTCGGGAGGCAAACACTAGTCAACACACAGCCACATGAGCAATGCTAGCAACTAGCTAACTGCAGTATCAGCTAATGAGCAACAACATTAGGCTAGTTTTGAGCAAGAAGAGACAGGTTTACGTCTGTAAAAAAAGTCAAAACAAAGATGTTTAGCTTGTTAGCTAAGCAACAAACATTTAACACTACATCAGAACATGCCAGTGGGAGTGCAGCTAGCTATTTTTGGCTTTATTTTTAGAGGTAGGGTTTTGCAGGCATCTGCAAAGCATTAAGGCACAAAGGAGGGGCAGGGGAGGGCAAAAAGTAGAGAGAGGGTGGGCGGATGAGGAGGGAGAGCAGATACACAGGGTCCAGACTCTATCCAGTGACCCGAGTCCCTGAGGCTGAAATTGAACTCTTCCCTCGAGGGCTGAGCAACCAGCTCCGGCTGCCAGCTCTTTTCCTACGTCTCCTCAAGGTATCGAGAGGAGGAAGCGAGGGGTGAAAGGCGACGTGAAGAATACATACTGCAGTGGTGGAGAAAAGGGTGTTTTATGTGGCTAGGTGGAATCTCAAGGCCGTTTTTTTTCTGCAGCCAGTAGAGAAGTAGAAGAGGCGTTACCTAGATTTTTATGAAGAACGTGCAGAATTTCACTAGGGCTGCACCATATGAGAAAAATATGCGATATGCAATAACATTGTTGAATATCGCGATAGGGATATAAATTGCGATAAATAAACAGATATTAAAGTGTACTCAGTTCTGCCTTTTTGCTGCTTTCAGTATTCTGCTAAAATACAACAAATTGTTGTTGAATAAAATAAAAATGACAAAAAAATAATTTCCAACATTTTATTAAACAATGAATAGAACATAAAAGTCCCCAATGAAAAAGAATGACAGCTACATTTCAAAGTGCTGTTTTCTACTGGTATTTTCTTTTGCGACGTGTCGCGGCCTATCGCGGTGTATTTATTGTGCAAGTTGATATTGCGATGACGATAAAAAAACAATATATTGTGCAGCTACATTTCACAGTCTTGCTGCTAAGAAATGCCCACATCAATACAATCCAAATCAATCATCAGATTAACTACTATGTCCCCCAGAATCCGCAGTGATGTGACAAACATTCATACACCTCTTTTCCTTTGTATTTGTTGTGACAGATTATAACATGCACAGATGTTGATGTTGACTATGCACAAACATCTGCAAATAAAATGGCATCTACATTATGTTAGTGTGTGTGTGTATAAATCTTCAGTAAATGAAGGTATGTATATCGTGAACAAAAACATCAACAGATGGGCCAGTTGAAAACATTCAACACACACAAGTCAAACTTTTCATCACATACTGACTAGGGCTTTGACTTTTGCCCCAAAATCATATTCAAAGTCCGTTTGTTTATTAATATTAATATTAGAATGTATTCAAATATTTATTAATAATATTTTGACCATTAAGTCTTCAGTAAGACCTATATTGGTATAAGTTGTATATGTTCTGTCCACTAGAGGGCAGTGTCTCAGTCAATGTCTATAGGCAGGCAATTATGTTTTCAGAAGAAAAACACGACTTTTTTAATGAAAAGTCAGACCCTGGATTAAACACAAATAGTATGCTTTCGACAGGAATTTCGGAGCTTTCACCGTACGTAAGTGGTCTGATGTTCATACTTGAGCACTGGTGTGTGCATCGAGTCGGCGTGTGTGGGGGTGTGTGTGTGGAGTGTGTGTTGTGAGAGAGTGACGGTGATCACCGGTAGCTTCAGAGCGAGTAGCGACTCTAGAGTCACAGTGAGAGAAACTAATCGTCTCCCCTGTGTTTTCTGACCAAGGTGGGAAATCTGGAGCAGGAGAAGTTAACCCTCTCCTTGATTTTACGTTATTTATGGAGAAAGAGAACCAGGAAATGAGTCGGGGGAAATGCGCTGCCAAGCCGAGCTACGTGCGTCGCCGCGAAGTGTAGTTACATTTTGAAATGCGTGAAAAAGCCTCGGAATCTGAATTGAAAACAAGGTTTACAAGCAAACACATTTACAAAAAATAATGCCAATAACAGGTTCGAAATTCGAATATTAAGGGCTGCCTAATATTCGTTCGAATATTATTATTTTTTTTAATATTCAAATTATATTCGAATAACGAAGTTCGGAATCAAAGCCCTAATACTGACATTTGGTCACAGTGTATACACTGGCTACGGCTCAATGAAGCTACCCATGCATTCAGTTCCAGAGCTCGGAGGTCTCGACATTGATAGTCAATCCAAAACAGATGTGAGTGAGTATGGTGAGGCAGGGCATGTGGAAGAAGGGTCAGGCAGGACTACAAACGTGTTAGTCACACTATTTTCAACTGTTTGCTCATGAATGAGCATGTATACAGCAAACTTAGGAATCTGTGTTTTTCAGGCAGTTCTTCTGCCTTTGGAAAGCACTTTGTGCGTAATGCTTGAAAAGTGCCATACAAATAAAATTATTATAAATACAATTATTATTATTTAGTTTTTTATACCGTGGAACTTCCTTGACTGGTATCTACAGCACATTGGTGTGCTGCTGAACTAGTATTATGTTGGCTTTTATAAGTAGGATTGGGCATCGAGAACTGGTTCCAACTTAGAACGGTTTCAAAAATTATGATTCCAATGGAATCGTTTTTTATTGGAATCTTTTGGAAAATTTGGTTTCTAATACGATCATCATTTCCAAATGTTAACGTGCAAGTTTTGGTTTCCGTAGCGGCCACCGTACTTCTAGGAGCTTGTTGTGTTGCAGCCATGGAGCACTGTAAGCGGCTCTCTAAAGTCTGGCTTTCTTTTACGTTGAAAAAGCCCGGTAAAACTGTAAATTACTATTGAATCAAATAAAATGTTCCTATTATCTGTAAAATAAGCACGTGACCCGTTTCAACTCCACTCCTCAAAGAATCGGAATCAAAAGGAAGAATCGGAATTGGAATTAGAATTGTTTAAATCAAAACGATGCCCAACCCTGCTTTTCACACTTCTCCTGCGTAGTCTACGCTCCTCATGTGAAGGTAAAAAGCTCCGAGATGAAACACCAGGTGATCAATGTGTGGTAACCATGGAGATTCTGTGCACTACTGTATCCCTGCCGTACAACTGAATGAGATTAGCTGACTGTGGTATCATATATCCCTAGTCACAGGCTGATTTATAACAACTAGTGGCAATCCTAGTCTTTCCTAACAAAAGACTGTTGGGCCTTGTGTTGCACTTCTTTGCCAGTCTAAAGGTTTTATTGCGATTAGATTTGTTTGTGGACAATTATAAACTCCGACTACTATCTTATATAAACTTTTTAGTATTTGAAAAAGAATTGTAAAACTGGTCTGTGAAGGCAATGGATTTACTCATTAAGCATATGAGTGGGTTGGCAGATAAAGGGCTAATCAATGTGTTTACAAGTATTAGCATAATGGCTGCAAGTTAATGACTCTCAATGGCTCCCTGCTATGCTAGCCTGCAAAACCAGTAAATAAACACTTCCCGAGATTAACATCTTGGCCTCTCTCTCTCTCTCTCTCTCTCTCTCTCTCTCTCTCTCTCTCTCTCTCTCTCTCTCTCTCTCTCTCTCTCTCTCTCTCTCTCTCTCTCTCTCTCTCTCTCTCTCTCTCTCTCTCTCTCTCTCTCTCTCTCTCTCTCTCTCTCTCTCTCTCTCTCTCTCTCTCTCTCTCTCCACCGCCTCCTACTTGAACTCCACACCCCAGTTCATCCCTCAGCGTCGCCAAATCCGGACCTCAGGCCCAACCCTCCCACCTCCTCTAAGCCCCTCAAGAGCCCCAAATTACCCTCAGCCATCCCCTGTATTGTAGCCCTCATGGCCATGACAAGGCTAAAGCTCACTGCGGGCATTAGCACTCCAGATGGGGGGTTAAAGGAATCAATTGACCTCAATGCTCTCCTGTACACACAGTGCAGACGCACGGAGACACATGCAGGTTGCAGCAATACAAAGAATTGCTGAGGATGTTTTAGGCAAATAAGTACACGTAAGTTTCCTTCCTATGTGAGGAGCGCCAAGGCCCTGATATACTCGGCAGGAAAGTGCACAGTTGAATTACTACACTGGGTGTCTTCATAGGCAGAGCTGTACACACATGTGCAGTGGCTGTGTACTATCCATGCCTACAGTCGGACATGTGCGGTCATACATATTGGTCTGTGTGTGGACCAGTGGTGGAAGAAGTATTCAGATCCTTTGCGGGCGCCTGCTCTCCCTGGTGAGCTACCCAGGCGCCCGTAAAGGATCTGAATACTTCTTCCACCACTGAATACTTCTTATATGGAGGTGTACTCCTTGACGCAGCAGCCCCGGGTTCGACTCTGACCTGCGGCCCTTTGCTGCATGTCATTCCCTCCCCTCTCTCTCCTCCTTCATGTATTCAGCTGTACTATACAAATAAAGGCCTATAAGATCTTTTACTTAAGTAAAAGTACTAATACCACATTGTAAAAATACTCCGTTAGGGGAAAATGTCCTGCATTGAATATGTTACTTAAGTAAAAGTATGTAAGTATCATCAGGAAAATGTACTTAAAAGTATTAAAGGTAAAAGTTCTAAATGCAGAAAAATCCTCACATTTTAGAACCTGGAAACGAAATGGCTTGAATCTAATGGACGTTCATTAATATCAAAAAGTTACGCACTAAAGCTGTAATTTGTAAAGTACAGTAACTAGTAACTAAAGATGTCAAATTAATGTAGTGGAGTAAAAAGTACAATATTTCTTTCTGAAATGTTAGTAAAAAGTAGTAGAGAAGTAGAAGGTGGCATGAAAAGAAAAGACTCAAGTAAAGCACCTCAAATGTGTACCTAAGTACAGTACTTGTGTAAATGTACTTAGTTACATTCCACCACTGGTGTGGTCAATCTGCACAGACCCTCGCACACATGGGCTGGTGACGAAACATACGTCTCAAGGACCCTTGGGGCTAAGTGGATGCTTTAGTATAATTTGAGCTTCAATTACTACATTCAATCCATTTATCCTACCTCTCTCCACTACATCCATATCCTGACCTTATCCTAGCCAAATTATTTAGTTTTTTTGTATTTATATTCTTATTTAAAGACCAAATTAGCATGGTGTGCAGTAAAAACAACATATACAATGTAATGCAACAGTGCCATACAGCAACAATGAAATATAACCTTTGAACAAACATAAGATATTCTTCAAGAAGACACCTGGTTTACATATTACTTTTACATTACAATATTAATCTAAACAAAGATGGACGCTTTAAACAGTACTTCGGCAAGTCTTTTTTGCTTTTTTTGTTGTTTTTTTTACTTTTTGCTTACATTCCTGTGCTGAGTAGTCTAGCTTTGCCAGACCATCCACACACTGCGGAGCGGAGGAAGGTCTGGCTAGTCCACACAGCATTCCGGGACGGGAGAAAAAAACGTGCTCTGGTTTATTGGCATTTCTTTAAACCAATCACAATTCGCACGGAGCGGCTGTAAAATAGTCGTGCGAGAGAAAACTCAGATTGGACAGATAGTCTAGCTAGCTGTCTGGATTTACCCTGCAGAGATCTGAGGAGCAGCTAACCATAGTCCTCACAAATCCACCAGAGTTTAGAATTCCAACACAAAGAAAGCGGAAGGAAATGAACATCGGCGAAAATACATGCATCTGGCGGAATTTCCTGCTCTCACTGTATTTTCTCTTCACCGATAATGCAGAGGAACATCTGCACCAATCGCAGACTGCAGTGTTTCTAGCACCACCCTTAAGTATCGTATTAGGGTGCTAGGTACCTCAACAGAGGGGTAACGGAAAAACAGGATGGAATGGAGCGGTTCTATTGGTACCATCTACAACTTTTGTCAATGGAAACGCAAAAATAACTGTTCTAATGTGTAACGAACTGAACTGAACCAGACTGCTTGGTGGAAAGGAGGCTAAGGCAATAACTGTAAAGTTACACGTAGGGTGCGTGTCATTTCTATTTTCATTGAATAAATTAAGGTTAAAGTGGGATTATGTAACTTTTGCTGAACAGTGGCTGAAAGTGAGAATTACTGTATAGCAAATTGGACTCAATAATAAGATTGCTAACAATAGCTAACATAAGCTTCTAGTCATACCAGACTGAGTAAGGCTGTAGCAGCCTAACCACTGGGTGTAGCTAACCCGGCGCGTCCGTACTGCAAAAACACAAGATATTAATGTTATACGACACCATAGATCCTTTTTTATAAGGACAACGCCAGAAAAGAAAAGGCATGGAAATTAATTGCATGGGTGCTTATAGTGAAAGGTATATACTAGCTTCATAAACATGTGATTGTTCTGTAGAGAGCATTTCAGTGACAGTCGGGCAGCAAGACGCTCCGCTTATATATATATATATATATATATATATATATATATATATATATATATATATATATATATATATATAGAGAGAGAGAGAGAGAGAGAGAGAGAGAGAGAGAGAGAGAGAGAGAGAGAGAGAGAGAGAGAGAGAGAGAGAGAGAGATTTCTTCTTTCAAAACAACTTACATAGTCACCTTTTAAATAAAATGATCCTGTCAATATCAGTGACAGAGCTGGACACACTTATGCCCCAATACTCCTCCCTCACTCAGGGACACAAACTTATTCCTAATTAGACCCAAAAACACTAAATCTGTCTTCATCCTGTCACCAGGGACAACCCTGCTACTTAGGCAATCCTTGTCAAGAGCCCAAAACCTGACCAATCACATGAGTTCATGACTTATCCCAATAATAATCTGATAATCTTGCAGCATCTCTCTCTTGGAGGCTCAAGCCAAGGTCGATCCTTATTGTTATTCATGGAGAGGGCTGTGAGGAGGCATGATGAATGATGATAACACCAGCCGTGTCTCACACTACGGTAGCCTATGGGGGCAGTGGCCGATATTTTCATCATGGCTGAAATGCGGTATGCGCATATTAATTGAGGAATTTGTCACCGTTATGGTCTGCAGAGGACAGAAAATGCCATTTAGGCTGATAGTTATATGATTGCTATACCACGGCCCAGACAGATTAAACAAATCACAGCCCACATCCCATGCAAATTGACTCGATAAAAATGCAAGATGCTGGGGAACAAAACGCTAAGCCAGAGAAGAAGAAAAAATCATGTGTCAAAAATCAAAAGAAAGAAAAAAAGGGGGAGTCTAGCTTTGGAGAGAAATTCCATCCAGTGGAAATAGATCTCACACAGGGAGAACAACAGAAAAAGACCCAGAGAAATGCTTGAGAAGCTGGTCAGACAGTGGATACATGCATAGAGGAAGGGAAGCACTGGGGAGGTTTGTGAGTGGACAACAGATAAGACCAGTGGCTGAACTGGACACAGCAGCTGAAGTTGCAGATAAACTCCATTTGCAGCTGTTTGCATTGTGAAGCACGCCACCATGTGGAGAGTTACCCAAGAGTGGAATAAGAGATGCTGTAGCTTGATCGAAGGCTGTGTTTCTTACTTTATTGTCCGTAGTTTGATGCAAATGCATTGCATAGACCTGTAACAATTATTACATAATTGTCTTATCGCAATTCTTTTTACCTAATCGCCAATTCTTTGTTTAACCACAATGAATTGCTAACGTTAGCTAAGGTCCTAAGGGGAATGACTGTTGATGGTAATGGTCACTTTTATGATCATTTAATATAGGCCGTGTACTTGTGTTACTACATTATCTGGGTCACATGACAGTAATATAACCAAAATATGTATCCTGGAATTCATTTTAAACTTTAATTTGTTTGCAAAGCAATACATACATAAATATTTAAAAATTTGACTGAAAGAGGCAATTATATTGTGGTTCGCAATTACTTGAGACAATTAATTGTACAGTAAAATTTGGAGTTGTTACAGCTCTAGCATTGTAATACATAGAGCAGTGCTTCTCAACATGTTATGCTTGTGATCCTTTAAAAGGATACATTCACATTTTATGTACAGAAAAATACTTCTACAGGTGCGTCAGAGGGGGACAAGCAGGTCAAAAGTTGCGAAAAAAAACTCCTGCACACTGTCTAACTTGCAAAAAAATAAAGAATAGTAGGCAATGTTTCGGTAATAGACCATCTTCAGTCTTTAAACAAGCTGAGGCGATACCAAAAGGTGACGTGAAAACCTGCAGACTACTGATTGGTCGGAGAGAATTGTCACTTATCGCTGCGTCATCATTGCTACAGACAGACGGGGGAGCCCTGAACAAACCCACCGTTTTTAAATAGTTTAGCCAGCTGTGTTTTTTTTTGCTGCCTCCAGCTTCTTTTGAAACAAAATGTTTCTTCTGGCTGTGGCAACAACCACATGCCGAGAATCAAAAACAACACACCTTCAACGTTCTGTGTGTGTGTTGCGTTAGGTCACTGCAGTTTCCTGCAGCGCATGAGGCGGTACTAAATCTGCAATGGAAAAAGGAGGACGGGGCACTCAGAGTCGAGTCAAAGCGAGCCGAGCCGAGGCGAGTAGAGCTGGTACTAGCAGTGGGTAAGTGCCATTCAGGGGCGTAGCACAAAATTCTGGGCCCTGTAGAAAGGCATTTTCTATGGGCCCCTCCCTGCATCCACAGCTATTCATTCTAGCATCTTTTTGGGCCCTCCTCACATGAGGGCCCTGGGTACTCAGTCCCCTTTTTACCCCCCAGTCATCTCACGGCTCCTTGTGGGGGCCTACAGGTTGGGAACCACTGACTTAGAGGGTATGGCACCAAAAAGAACCTGCTCTGTAGAGGAGTTACACTGGGAAGTTCCCATGAGTATGAAAGCACCTGAAATGTCTACAACTGTGCAAAGTACACTGTGTGCACACAATGTACTTGCTTTGATAAAAAAAAAAAATGATAACGTCTGTCCTCTGTAGTTTTTCTTCTGCAAGATATTTTTAAAAGCAAACCAAAAGACTAGAGATCCAGCTGAAGGTCCATTCAAAATGCATTAAACATCAAGGGTGCTTGGCTCCAACAGAAGCAACTGATTGCACAAGAGTGACATCAGATTGGAGTCTGGCTTCCCACTGAGCTGCAGTACTTTGCTCCTCAGACAGGAGTCAGTATCCCTCAAACGCAGGCAGAGGGGGAGAGGAAACAGTGGCTGATGGTGGGATGTGCTCAAGGTCTGTGTGCTTTCTGTGCTTTGATTTATGGGATTGATTCCTGTGCTACACTCCGGGGCACGTGGCTCCTTTTTTCTAATCAGATCATTGTCAGAAAATTCAATCTTACAGGGGAGGAGGAGAGGTGCTGGCTATTGTCGAGCATGACTCATTTGATGTGATTTTATGGAGACAGCATAAGAAATAGGATGTCACAGTTTGATCCTGTCAAAAAAAAAAAAAAAAAAAAAAAAAAAAAGGCAAGGCATAAAAACAGCCTTGCACTCCGCTGTTTCCGACCTCCTCATCTCCGTAGGGATCCCCAGTCCGCTTCATCTCCTTTCTCCTTTTCCAGGAAGTGATGAAGTGGACACATTTCATCACCCTGGTAGCTACAGCTGTCCTGGCCCCGCTCTATTCATCACACTCACGTACAGTCCGGCCCTCCCAAAGCTATTACTGTAGCAAGCCGAACCCCACCTTGACAACACCCTGTGAGTAAGTGTGCGAGAAAGAGAGCACAAGTGAGTCAGACGCCTCATCGGGTGGGTGGGTGTATGAGTGCATCCATGTAAGATGATGGTGAGAGACAAAATAGAGCAGCATAGACTGTAGAACACAGATAGACGGGAGGTGCACAGAAATAACCTGACAACAACAAAGCGGCTGCACACAACAAGCAAGAGCAATTTAGTCCTGGAATAAAATGCTATTCTCGCTGTATCTCTTTGGGTATGGACACAAACATTTTGAAATTACATGAAGTGTACACTACAACCGCTCCGTTTCAGACGGATCGATAAATGCTCACACATGAGAGCACATACATGTACACAAAACCCACGCTCGGCTGACCACTCCTCAACACTCTGACACACTTAAAGGGTTTAACCCCATCTACTGCGGTGCTGCTGTGCACTGTTCCTGCTGTGCTCTGCGGCCTCAAGTGAGTGCTATTGATCCTAATAGTGAGGGGAAGGGAGCAGCTTATCCATTAAGGCTGAGTGAGTCTGTCTCCTGGATCCTGCTCGCTGCAGACGGAGTGGAACGGACAAATGACTGGGAGCAGAAAGACACAGGTGGGAGACAGGGAGGGGAGGAGGAGAGAGGGAAATTATGCTGTATGACTTCTGGACAGCGGCGAGGAGAGGATGATTACTAGTTTGGAAGATAAGGGAAATAAGTGAGGAAAGAAGGAGTTTAAAGGGTGATTATAGGTGTCCATAGATCTTAGGTACAAAAGGGAGAAAGTTTTAAAGTTTAGGACCCACAACTTCAAAAGCAGTGCTGTGCAATTAATCAAAATTTTAGTCGTGATTAAGATTTCAGTTCCTCACGATCACAAAAACAATGTAATCGAGAAAAAAAAGATTACTTTGCACTTTACGTGCAAGTGAACTCTTATTTTGGGTAACACTTTATTTGAAGGGGTGTGCATAAGACTGACCTGACACCGTCATTATTATGACATGACACCTGTCATGAACATGAAGGAGTCACTTTGAGTGTTCATGACTGTTGTCATTAAGTGTCATTTGGTAAATTATGACACTTTTAATGCAAAGTTAGCATTGTCCGAGATGTCTTTGTCATGACAACTTGACATTACCAAAGACAACGATCTCTCTGGTATGACAACTTGACATTAAGCAAGACAACATAACCTGCCATAAATATGTCATGACAGGCTAAATTATCAAACTTTAAGAAACTATTTAGCTTTATGCGTTAACATTACATTAAACTGTCATTAAGAGGATGGTTTTTACATTGGCTGTCATGAGAGCATTATAATTGTGTCATGAATATTTTTCCTTGACCTCAAGTGAAGTGAAACAATTTGAACATGTCATGAAGATTGATTTTATCATCAAATGCTTATATGACGGTGTCATGAATAATATCCATAACCTCAAGTGAAGTGGAACCATTTGGACTTGTCAGTAAGATTAGTTATAAGTTATGAGACCAGTTTGATGATGCAGTACTGAGGTGATTTAATGAATTTTGAACGGATAACGTTCGCTTTAGGCTATCTTTTCTTGTTGCTAAAACTAGCTTACGGCAGCTTACTAAAGTAACCCCTAGCTGTAGTTAGCTGCCATTAGCTAGTGAATTCAGTTAGCTGTACAGCTGTTAAATTAGTTGACTCAGCCCAGGGCTGCTAAGAGCCAAACCCAGAAAGAAAACCCTCTCTGTAGTGTATTCTTAGTCGTAAAACTGCGGTGTGTCTCAAATCGCGCACTTACACTAGCTAGTTTGAGTTCATAGTGCATTCACAACATGACAGGTTGTATTGTCTTGTTTAATGTCAAGTTGTCATAACACAGAGATTGTTGTCTTCATTAATGTCAAGTTGTCATGACAAAGACATCTCGGACAATGCTAACTTTGCATTAAAAGTGTCATAATTTACCGAATAACACTTAATGACAACAGTCATAAACCCTCAAAATGACTCCATCATGTTCATGACAGGTATCATGTCATAATAAGGACGGTGTCATGTCAGTCTTATGCACACCCCTTCAAATAAAGTGAATGAAAAAAAAATTGAAACCGGAAAAGTATTAAGGGAAATTTCGCTGTTTAAGGTGTTTTCACACAGATTGTTTGGATATAATAGACGAGCTGACATGACACACACTCAGACACACATAAACAAACCATGATGGATTCATATTTTCTTCAGCATCCTTCTCGTGGTTTCAAATCACTTTTCTTTCTCCACAGCACTCAGGACACACGTGTACTTGCACACAGACATTAATAAACCACACACTAGTAACACACACTCTAATCACTGCTTTAAATCAATGGCCAATTTCACTCAACACACTCCCCTATGATTCATTTTCTTTTAGCAGATGTGTTATGGGTAGGAAATGGAAGGAACCCATCAAATTTAGCCCCGGGACAAGTCAAGCCCCCTGGATCATGACGTCTTACTAACCATTTACTAAGCAGTCTTTTTCTTTTTTTAAACAGAGAGCGGGCAGTTCACCCCACTGAGTATTTTCTTATTTCAGTAAGACAGAGTGAAGGCCTGCAGGGATACAGAGATGCCAGAAGAGGTTCTGGCTCCATTTGATCCAAAGCTGACTGGAGTACAGCACTTCCTTAGGCTGAGGTTACCAGCAGTGAGTGAGAAACTCCCATCAGAGAAGTATGTATGTAGGAGGTACCCACCCACTGCCTAAGTCTGTGATTTAGGATACTGTGGTCTACCATGTCAAAAGCTGCACTGAGATCCAATAGTACTACACCACAGTATTCTCCCACATCACCATACATCATGATATAATTTAAGACTCTAAAAAGAATTGTTTTTGTTGAGTGCAACTGATGGAGTTTTCATATTACGTTACTTCATTACAAATTGCAGGAAATACAATCAAGTCACTCAAAAGTCCATTAATTTCTCATGGAGTTTAATAATCAGAAAAGGTACAGAGTCAACAAGATAAGAATACTTAACCACCACAGCTGGACCTGTTACACTTGTATGCAGTTTTCCAACGTTTTCAGGAACTGTGGTTTAAAGTGGATGAGAGTTTGATGTCATCCAATTGCTTCCTAATAAGCACTTGCTAGCAAATTATGTCGACTCATCAAAACTATGCCCCATTATGCAGGGTTAGAGGTAAAGCAGGCACAGAGATAAATACATTAAGTGTTCCGAATATTCAGAGATTATTAGCACCTTCTGTGCTGCAGCGTGGCATATATTTAAAAAGTAAACAAGCAGCTAGAATGTCTGCAGTGTGGAAAGGACAGCAGAGCATTAACCTTTTGTAATCTCTGAAATGTGTCTAGAGGTCATAGTAACAGCTGTTTTTCATATGAGTAATATGGTAAGACATTTTAAAGCTCTTTTTAAGCAAATACATATAGTATACATCATACCCCTGTTTAGCTCCAGTGTGTGATTGTCTATTTTTGGAACATCTTGTCCCGATTTCTGAGACTGTTTCTCTTGATAAATATGTTGTTTTTTTAACTGACAGTATCAGTGGTCAAGTCCTCAAACTATGTGTTGACCAAATAGTGCCAGTGTTCACAATAATATTCAACCTGTCCACTATCATTCCTGTGCCCAAGAAAACAGGGCAAGCCTGGCTGAATGACTGCAGCCCAGTGGCACTCACCTCTGTGTGTGCGTTGAACAACTCAAGGATTACTTCTGCTCCTCGCTACCCAGCAGAGTGGACTCATTACCGTTTGCTTAGTGTCCCAACTGGTCAATGGAAGACCCCATAAAACACATTCTCCACACCACCCTTTCTCACGTGGAAAAGAAAGGAACCTATGTGAGATTGATGTTCATTGACTACAGTTCAGCGTTGACACATATGATTCCCTCCAGGCTCGTCACAAAGCTCAAAGACCTAGGATTCAACACCTCACAATCATACACGTTTACTACATCACTGGAATTGTGTCTTATATAATTGAATGTGACAAATAAAATTGATTGACTTCCTATTTAGGCACAGCTTAATCGGTCGATGGTCTTTGGTCTGTTAGTTGTCTAATGTTGCTGTGAAAACTCAATCAATGTGCTGATTGCCAGAGCTGTTAATATTTTGCAATCAACGTAACATGTCCCAACTTTGTAGCAGTATTTCAAATTGCAAGTATCTGATAGTGCTCCTCTGACCTGTGGAGTTCCTCAAGGGTCAATCCTTGGACCTCTCTTTTTCCTCTCTACATACTTTCTTTAGGGGTCAACAAATTACGTGTGATATGTACACAAATATATGGCTTCATCTCCCACAATTCCTGACACAAGATCAATGCTTTTTTTTAAATGTACAGTACCAAAACCCACTGGTACATAGAGGACAAATAAAGAGAGTGGGAGAAAGAGGAGAGAGAATGATGATCATGGAGAGAAAGAAAGAAAAGTATAGGAATAGACGAAGGACACAAGTCAATGCGGAAACGAAAGCTGTTGATCAAAGAATGATTGCGTCGGCGTTTGTAACCTTGAGGTGTCGCGTCAATTAAAATGAAAGAATTTATGAGGCCAGATTAGATAGAAAGATTAGAGTAGGGAGGACCAGCGGAAGAGATACAGTACCCTATTACTCTGTGCTGAAAAACATTGTCAGGCAGACGTCGCTACACAATGCGAGGTTCGCTTCTTTCCTCTCATCCAAGAGAGAAAGGTGAGGACAAAACTCTAAACTACAAATTGACAGCAGATGAAAATAGGAGGAAATACTGAGAAAAGTAATTAAAATACAAAAAAAGACATAGCCTGGGTCTAACAAGAGTACTTGCAGAGCCTCGGGTGCAACTGTCTCGGCGCATTCACAGGAACACATTACAAATCAATAGTGCGATACTGGCATTTGAGGTTTGGAGAGGAGTGTGTGTTCTCTAATTAAAAACTACCCAAAGGGGCTATCTCCTGCTATGAAACAAGTCATTCTCCTCCTCCCACTCTAACATCCATCAAATCCTCTCTCTCCGTACCCCACACCCCCCTTCTGCCTGGCCTTGAATGAGGTTTAAACAAACTCAGAGAGAAAGAGTTGATTTGGGAATAGACTAGAAAATGGGAACAGACAGAGAGGTAATGAGCTTAGCCTCTGTACAATCATGCTGTATGTTTGGGGCAATGTGTGAAACAAAAACATGCAAAAGATGCTGAAACTTGTAACATAAAACAGGTCTTTACGTATATGTGCTAGGTGTATTCACATCTGAGCTTTAGTGAGCAACATTATCAATCAACAAAGTGATTGCTTCATCGTCAACATCATGTTTACATGTTGTGCCTGTAATTAGAGTGAGCAAGTTTACGTACTGTATGCATGCATGTGCATGTGTGTGTGCATTCATGTGCGTGTGTGTGTGTGTGTGTGTGTGTGTGTGTGTGTGTGTGTGTGTGTGTGTGTGTGTGTGTGTGTGTGTGTGTGTGTGTGTATGTATGTGTGTGTGTGTGTGTGTGTGTGTGTGTGCAGACTAATCAGGGTTATAGGTAAAGTAAACAAGTAAATTGTGGTGGATTCTCACTTGTAAAGCTGTGCAACTATGCATTAATTATGGAAAGAATTTAAATTAGTAGCTGATTTTGTACAGTGTTTGCTAATAAATGTGTCCAGGAGATCTTGTACAACCTGGTACATGCTGAATCAAAATGTCATTGAAACTATGGTTATTATTTGGCTTGGCAGCACCCAAATTGCCAAACTCGAGATTTCAAAACGGCAGTCCACAAACCAATGGGTTGCTACGGCTGCTACGGCCATTTTTTTTTAACAGTCTATGATACATACAGTATGTGTTTAGCATTTCTTTGTGTATGCAAAGTACAGTATGTGACACTCACTCCACTGGGGGGTTGGCGTCCTCGGCTTTTGTCTCAAAGAAGCGCAGCACTTCCTCACTCTGAGAGATCTGAGGGGGGAGTCGCACCAGCGCCTAAAGAGAGAGACAGAGAGAGAATGTGGGGGTAAAGAGATGGCAGCCTACAGTAGATTGATTAGTCCAGTTCTTTACTTGTTTCATTTATTCAAGTATCTACACGCTGCGCTTATCAATGCTTTTGATATTAACAAGAAATCCAATGCTGTGTGTATGTTGTAACCATCAGAGAGTTTTCACTCAACTCTGCAGTTCCCCTTTAACTTTACGGAGCCTTTTAGAACTAATTGATTGAACTTGTTTTTTGAAAAGCATTTCTAAACAGCCTCATTTCTAGATGCAGCAGACAGCTGTTTTCAGAGAGAAAGTTCCAATAAACTCACTGTATTCTACCTGCACAGCAACATGCAGACTAAGGCTACATCCACACTACTACGTTTTCGTTTAAAAACAAATATGTTTTGCTATGTTTTTTTCCTCAAGTCCACACTACTCCGGCGTTTCCGAGCCCCTAATACGGAGACATTTGGAAACACTGTTGCCCCCGTTTTGGTTTGCAAACTCAGTCAGTCAGTCTTATCGTTAGGTAGGCTTACATAACCTCGTCGTCGCTCCAAGCTAATAAATCCCTGGTCTTATTTTTTACCATTGTTGTTCTTTCGCCAAAGTATTGTTTATAGATCCATGATTTTCAACCACAAAATAATAGGGGTGGGAATCTCCTGGCACCTCACGAATCGATTCCGATTCAGAGGCCAACGATTCGATTCTAAACCGATTATCGATGCAACAATTTTTTTATGTACATTCCCATGCGTGATTTAAAAAAATATACATATAAATCTGAGTTTGCTACTCAGAGTTTGCTAATCACTTCCTAGACAAAGCAACTAAACAAAGCTTAGATTTTGACATATACAGTATTTGTCACACACAAGTTTTAATGAAATATTTTGTTTTGTATTTTGTTTCAAAATGCCATTTAAAAATGAAAAACTGCTGGAGTCCAAAACAGAGCTATGAGGAGAGTAAATATCAGATTTACATTAATCAGGTAGCCAGAAAAATGACTCGGAATGAATGGTAATATTGCTCTGCGTGTGCTGAATAGCCAATTGTTTGCAAGCACAACAACTGTATAAGGTGTTAATATGTCGATGATGTTTTTAGGGCTGCAACTAACAATTATTTTCACCGTCGATTAATCTGTCAATTATTTTCTCGATAATTCGATTAGTTGTTTGGTTTATAAAATGTCAGAAAATGGTAAAAAAAAAATGTGGATCAGTGTTTCCCAAAAGCCCAAGACGACATCCTCAAATGTCTTGTTTTGTCCACAACTCAAAGATGTTCAGTTTATTGTCACAGAGGAGAGAAGAAACCAGACAATATTCTATTTACAGTAAAGGTAGAATCAGAGAATAACTCTTTGAATTACTTACTTTTTTTCATAACAAATGACTCAAACCGTAATAATGATAATCAATTATCAAAATAGTTGGCGATTAATTTAATAATTGACAACTAATCGGTTAATCGATTAATCTTTGAAGTTCTGGATGTGTTTACAGCTTGTTCCACTGCCCCCAAGAGGCCAAGCTGTAAACAAAAAAAACATCAACTAATGCAGCTTTAAAGATCTTTCATTACTTTAAATTAATGGGTTTTCTTGGAGAATTATATAACAATCCATGTATGATACACCTCAATATAATTAAGGAGAATCATACAGACTTTGGGCTTTTTTGTAAAATAATTGTGTCTCGGTGCGCAGGAGTAATTGGTTACACGTCCGTCCAAAGGCAAATAACCATCTTTCCTCCACTGTATGTTCATTGACCAGTCCCTCCAGGATTTTGCGATATCGCGATCGCGCCAATTCACGCAAATTCAACCAATCACCATGACATTGGTGCGCCTCGCAATTTTTCCGCAAATTTGACCAATAATAATAATTAATAATAAGTTTCCCGGGACTTCAACCAATCCCAGCAGTCCTACGTGCCAGGCTTTACGTCAGTATAATGTGACTCTGAGTGCCACTGACCAAGCGGGAGTGAGAGAGAGCTTGTTTCAGATATGAAGACGAGACTCGAACATCTCACATTTACCAACAAAACGTACAGCGAAAGACCATGCAAAACATTTCAGACCGTCCTGCCTGTATACATTTTAACATCAATGTACGCTGTAACGTTTTTTCACTCTAAAGTCAGCGGCTGCTGTTTCAATCCTGTCGGCTGTCTGCAGCGGGCGGGGCTGCTCAGTTCCCCCTGCTACTGACGTGCGTACACACACACACACAAACAAACACACAATTTTTTTGACGACACAATGACCTAAATTGAGGACAGCTGCGCTCATTACTGTAAGTACAATGATAAGTTAAAGTCCAATAAGTACTTTATCAAACCGTATGAATGTGTGTCCCAGGCCAGGATAGGAAATTAACTAACAATGTAAAGATCAACAAGCCACTGACACATATGTTCAAATTCATATGATTCATTCAATACATTATTATTTTTTGTCTTAAATGGGTGGTTCAGAATTTTGGACATAGGACCTCATTTCCAAGTTAGCCAGTGTGTTATTTATCAGTGGAGACAGTTTAACACTTTTCATTCAGTCCTTCCAGTTGCAGAGTTCGCTGGTGCTAGGCTAGCGCAAGTCAACAGTAACTGCTAGCCTGCCATTAAAAGCAGTCTTACACACTCCACAGTACACCCGAGGCAAGTAAATTATAACGCCAGACTATCGATGTAAATGTCTGTTGATAAAATAATGTTAGAAATAAAACTACCCTGATATTATTGAAAGAGCCTTGTGGTTGTGACTGAAGAGGCCGCATCTCACGGTGCGCCCACAGCTGTCTGGACTCAGCATCCTGCAATCTCCAGAGAGCAGGTCTTTTGAGAACACTGAGTAATTACTCTTCCTCTGTGTTGTTTGCCCCATAAACAGGATGCAGGAAGTAAACAGTGCGGCACACTCCAGTACTGAGCAAAGAAACAGGCCCGGCTATTGCAACTGTAAACATTAGAGCGCTTCGGGTTATTTGGGTAATGAGAAAGCCTTTGCCTGTGCTGAGCTCAAGATCAGGTTCATTTCAGATGTGTGTACATTGTTTTTGGTTTGTAAACTTCTTTTGGTCCCAATTACTGAGCTGATATGTGGCTAACCTTCCCTAATGCAGGCCAATGATACTGCTCCCTAATTGTGTGTGTAGGGACAAACACAAGAGCTCATATTTGATTTTATGCACACTCTTCCTACTGCTAGTGTGGCTTTATGCCAAGGGGAAGGAAGGAAGGAAGTGGGGAGGGCATGGTGGAGGAAAGGATCTGAATCCGGCATAAATTAAAAAAAAACTAATAAGAGAGGGAACAGGACGTGATAAGGCGAATCTCGCTTAAACAAGAGAATGATGCTTTCAAGGTTTCTTTATTTGGACGGGAACTTTCTTTACTTAGTGTATCAGGGGATATGGTCGTTAGTGAGTGTGACTTTGAAATAATGGAAGAGCTCCAAGTTTGTCTATAACATTTCCCCACCAAGCCGAGTCCTTCATAGCCTCAGAAAACTGTGTCAGAGCACATTACAGACTCTTCAGACTTCTCAGAATAGCTCAGATGCCCAGCTCTTCACTGCGAGGAAACTTTTCCCTGTCCACAATTGTGTCTAAGTCCCACGTGCCATGTTTAAAGTATGTGAAAGGACGGTATGAGCCGCGACCTTTGACCCCTTACAGGCTGGGGGACATTCCCCGCAGTCAGATGGGGACTGAAGTGAAGGATGTTTACAGTAAAGGCCTCTTTACCCTGCAGTAGTCGTCGATGAAACGCAGCCGCTTCATGGCCACGTCTCGCACATGACTCCTCCGGAACAGGATTTTGCCTGGAGGGGAGGAAAAGGAGAAAGGAAAAACATGAACATGTGGGAGGAGGTGAAGTAAAACAGAGGAAAAGTGTGATGGTTAAACACAACAGCTATAAGGTAGGGCTGCACGATATGAGGAAAATATGTGATATGCAATAACGTTGTTGAATAACGACATTACGTGCGACAAATAAATCAGACATCCAAGAGTACTCAGTTCTGCCTTTCTGCTGCTTTCAGTATTCTGCTAAAATACAACAAATTGCTTGTTGAATTCAAAACATATGAAAGGAAATCATTTCCAACATTCTTTTATTGAACAAATGGAACATTGACACAGGCACCACTCAAAAAATTTACATTTTAAAGTACAGTTTTCTACAGATATTTTCTACTAACACAAGTGAAGAGAGTCTTCTCCGATGTGTGGCAGCCTTTTGCGATGTATTTATTGCGCCTGTTGATATTGCGATGATGATTAAAAAAAAAATATATATATATATATATATATATATATATATATATATATATATATATATATATATATATATATATATATATATATATATATATATATACACTGTATATTGTGCAGCCCTAATGTAAGGGGATTTAGCAGTGCTGACTCTTCATGTAATACCCTAGCCGAGCAGGAGATGTCAGTAATATATGGAGGTGATCCTTCATGGCCAAAGCAATCTAAGTCCCACACTCAAGGCCCCAGCTGTCCCCCTATGGATTCCATGACCTCTGCCTGTGACATGGCTTTCAAAATAACAAATAGGATTTATACACACATGGGTCATGCATTTTAGGCCCTCCTTCCATCCCACTCAGGGAGAACATTAAGTGGAACCACCAATGAGCCTAACCCCCTACAATCAAAATGTATGCACTGCATTCTGTTACAGAAGTGTAACATGATGATGAGAGTGTTTCTTGCATGGTCAGCTCATTTGGATGTTCTATTTAAGGAGCTGTACTTGTGCAATATGATAAATATTAGTTTTTAATTACCATTGGGGCTTTCTGACACGTACAGGTCTGCCTTAAATGGCCCGCTGAAACCTGAATATTACAAGCAAATATGCTATCAGTGCATTAGCATTGCTGGTCCTCATGTTGTCACTGCTTGCCTTTAAAGCGTAACTCTCGCCAAAATGCAACCTAGCACCAACTTTTTGTGAATGTACCCGAGTCAAACTTTTGTTTAAAAGCATATTTAGGACGGAAACGCCACAACACAACATGAAACTTTGCTTGAAGTATGACCAGGGGCTCTACACATGAACTCAGCATTGAGAACATTGTTTGTGTACACAGAGTTTACTAAAAAGAGAAGTTTGAACAACTCACCGTAGCAGTTGTTTTCCGGTCGCCGTAAGTCAAAAATAGTCGAGGGAGGAGAGTAAAGATGGAAAGCTCCTAAAGCCTAGTTCCATATAAATGCACGGATAATTTGTCGTTTTGTCGTTAGTGAAACACAATATTGACCTTGTTGTTGAAAAAGGAGCCTCATATAAGGATGACATTTCCTCCTGTGGAGTTCGTTCATTCGCATTCAGAGATTGACTATTTTTGACCGGCAAGATGGCGGCTAGCGTAAACAACAACTGCTAAAGTGAGTTGCTTAAAACCTTTCTTTTCAGTAAACTCTGTGTACACAAACAATGTTATCAATGCTTTCGTTAAGGTGTAGAGCCCCTGGTGATACTTCAAGCAAAGTCTCATGTTGTGTCAAGTCTTCTTAGTGTTTTAAAAATAGCTATTTTGATGCTATCATAGTAGTGCCCCTAGCACTCCCATTCAAAAGGCCATTTGACCGAAAAACGAAAATACGGTAAATCTTAAAAGTGGTGCTTCTGTCCTAATTATGCTTTTAAACAAAAGTCTGACTCTGGTACATTCACAAAAAGACCCTAGGTTGCATTTTGTACTTAAGTATTTCCATTTTCTTCAACTTTATACTTCTACTCCACTACAATTCAGAGGCTACTGTTTTACTCCACTATATATTTGATACCTTTAGTTACTTGTTACTTTGCAGATTCTGATTCAATAAACAAAATATATATAAATACATATGTAAAAAAACAAATAACTATTGGTGTACTTATAGTATATTTGAACTTATTCTTTCTTTCTCTCACAGTTTTTTTTTAATTGAATTTCACAATGTACATAAATTGCACAAATAAAAACAGCATTACTACATTGTGGTATTGCTACTTTACTTAAAAGGTGCAGTAGGTAAGACTTATAAGTAGGGATGTCCAGATCCGATCACGTGATCGGAACTCGGGCCCGATCACGTGGTTTCAGACTCGATCGGAATCGGACGTTACCTCCCGATCAGGACTCGGATATATATGTATATATATGTTCTCATTATTTTTTAAACACATCTATAGTTATGCGGTGGCACAGAGTTAGACCCTTTTGACTCCACACAGAAACAGCAATGCGTGCGGCATGACATCACTTTGTTGCAGAGACGCTATTGGTTAAAGCCGGCGAAGTAGAACACGGAAGCAGCTTGAAGCGGAAAGCGCGAGTATGTCTGCGGACACTAAGAGTCAGGAGGGCAGTTCCTAAAAGCACATTACTGGCTTTGCAAACACTGTGGCACTTTTATTTTTGTATTTGTTTCCATGCCTGCCGGGTATTTTAAGTTGAGGTGCTATTTGTTTTTATATTAGACTTTTTTTATATTTACTGTTGCACTAAAGTCCCAAAGTGAAGAATTTCTGTTATTACTTGATTGTTCAAGCTGCCTCACAGAAGTGCTCTGTTTGTTAACAGAGTTGTTGATGTTACAATAAGGTGAATTAAATAAAACATAAAGAACATCCTGGATCTGTTTTTTCGCTCTTCTTTATTCTTTTTTTATATATTATAGAAGTATCGGATCGGGACTCGGTATCGGTAGATACTCAAAATCAAATGACTCGGACTCGAGGGCAAAAAAACCTGATAGGGACATCCCTACTTATAAAGCTAACTTTCTGTCATATTTGCTGAAACTGACCCTATGTTCCAGTAGAACTACATGAAGCAGGTAATTAAAAAAAAAAAAATCTGGCTCCTCTGGCACCTGTAGTGTGATTTGCAAAAATCCACAGCTCCCTGTTCAGATGCACCAATCAGGGCCAGGGGCGGTGTCTAACTGAATGTCAATCACTGCTCATGCACGCACATTCCTTCTCCCTTATGAGGGGAGGGGCTTAGGAGACCATTTTGGGCTTTAGCGGAAATGGGGGAGGGACTGAGAAGTTGTTGATGTTAAACATTTTTGGCTAAGTCCTGGATCTTCCCAGTCCTACCTACAGCACCTTTAAGAAAAAAGATCTGAGTACTTCTTCCACCACTGATGGTGACTGAGGGTGGTTTATTGAATTCTACATTGTGCTACAGTAAGTGTAGAGGAGTTTATCCTCAACCAAACACAGGCAGTCAATAATGTTGCATGCACCTTGTGCCATTGGCGTCACAGATAAGAGGTAATGGTGGATGATTGGTTGGTTTGCAAATTGGTTATTTTTGTGTAGTCTGGATCGAGTTCATTTACTGGATAATCACCGGAACATTCTGGTGTATGACGTAAACTTCGAGCTAGCAAGCTACATGCTGAAAATGGAAAGTTCTGAAAGAAAATTTAGATTGTGCAATAAAGCAGGTCTGCTTGGTTCTTTTGGGAAATGGCTGTAAAGATTTACAAAGAATATGTTTAAGGCATTTAGTCTCTAATTGGGACGTTTGGGGACCGATTGGCGGGGTTGCTGTAAACGAAGTACACATGGCGATACACTGGTAAGAGCAAATTACATTTAACCGTGTATCCAGCTAATTTAAATAGCTCACATTACTGTAATGTGTGAACAGTTAACTTCATTTAATATTGCATGTGGCGTTTTTCTTTTGCGGGGTGCAAATGTTCCACCAAAACAAGTTCCTTCCCGAGACTATTTTGCAGAGCCACTGTCGGTGCGTCGGAGCTTAGTGCCGCCAAGGACGATTGTGATTGGTTTAAAGACATTTTTCTCCTATTCAGGAATGTATCTGTGGAGGTGCCAGACCTTACTCTACAGTGCTATGGAGATTGGTCTGGCAATGCGAGACTAGTGAGTGTGTGTCAGCGAGAGAGAGAGAGACTCAGAAGGGGAGAAGGGCTTGAAGGGAAATGGAGAGCATTTACAGTAGATGTGTTGGCCACAGGGCTTACACATCTTATTCCTAAATTAAACTGCACTAAACAGACTGGAGCATGTTATTCCCAAATTAGACAGAAGTCTGCATGACAAACATACCGGTGTACACAGACACACTCACACGCACTTGCACACAAGACATCGGTATGATTAGTAGAATCACTGTCAGCCCTTCTGCCCCGGACACTGAACTGCCACAAACACCGTCATCGATCACTGCCACACTGTAGGTCGCCATGAGCCTGAATGTCAGCCGATGGCTTATAGCAGGAGAGACACACATGTGATGACTCAAATCAATACTAGGATACACACACACACACGCATGCACACAGGGACACACACACACACACACACACACACACACACACACACACACACACACACACACACACACACACACACACACACACACACACACACACACACACACACACACACACACACACACACACACACAGGATATTTAATCAGTGTATCAAATGTATTTATAACCTCGGTTAGAAACACACAAAATTCAAACTGTTCCAAAAATGTCCTAAAAACTAAATAAAAAAATGTACCGGACATACCAACATAGCTAAGATTTGAAAGTCACAGGGAGTGTCTTGTCAGCAGAAACACTGTAACACACATACCTGTCCATACATACACACACATGCAGCACAGGCAGGCATCAGTAACCAGCTCATATTGATGCCTCCGCGAGTGCCAGCCATACATTATTAATATGGGAGCCTGTTCAGATAACTGGAGCTCTGGAGCAGGCTATTTACCTGGGAGAAATGGGATGATCCTCTTCTTTGGGTCTTTCTGCCCTCCCTCAATTGGGAACTTGTCAAGTATCTGCATCTAGGGAAACAAGAGGAGATACAACTATTTTAATCATATGGCATCAACATGTATCATATTATAGTTGCATATATCATATATGTGCTTTCTTTTCGAAAGTGAGATAATAAGATCAATATTAAGCTCATGTCTAATGAGCTGGAGCCAGGTGAGAATTAGTGTAGCATAAACACAGCTAGCCTAGCCAACACAAACACAGTTTTATTTTTTTTAGAGTTATACTGGTGAACAATGGCCGAAAGCAGCAACTTCCCTGGGTCTTGTCGTTACAGCCTGGCAACTAGTGGAGACGCTGCTTGTCAAAAAATAATTCCAGTATGTAACCCGTGAACCCACAGGAATTTTGACATTACTGTTTGTGTACAGCCCGGTTAAACAAACAATTCATTAATAAGCGTGCTTTAGAGGTGCTGACAAACCCAGGCTAGTTTGTCCCTATACACAGTTTCAATGCTATGTTAAGCTAATTGTCTCTCAGCTCATGCTCCATACTTAACACACGGACATAAGAGTCGCATCAATCTTCTCATCTAATTCTGGGTAAGAAAGCAATTTTTTCCCAAAATTTAACAAATGTAGAAATAGAAAATGAGTCATTGCGCTTTACCAATCATGCAGTCTATGGTTTGGAAGTATGTTCTGACATTAGTTCAACAGTTAGTTTAGCTATCTTATTTCTTAATCTTAGTTTAACAGTGGCTAGCTAGCATGCTAAAAAGACACAACATGTAAATAAAGAGGCAGGGGACAGCCGCTTCCCATCACTGGTTGAACGCGTTAGCGCCAAGCTAACATGGCCTACTGATACCAAGCCTCCTATTCAAACAAATCCACCCCCTAACATGTTTAAGTAACAGAATACCACTAAGATTAGTAACTAATCACTAAAATCCAAATTATAATCCCGTACAATACTTACTGAGAAAATATTCCCTTTACTGTAACACACTCATTTGTTGCTGCCCAACACTGTTTTGTACAGAACCAGGCTAGCTATTTCCCATTTCCCTATTATTTATTGTTAGTAGTCTTTGTGCTAAGCTAGCTAGCACACCAGATTCCTACTTAATGCACAGACATGTTTTATTTTACTCTCAGAAAGAAAACAACCTGCTTAGTATTCCTTTAATTTGATGTTTAGCTCATGTCAGGTGTTTTTTATACGTCAAGAAAAGACTCATGTGGACATTCTTTACTCATTCTTTTTTTTTTTTTTTTACTAGTAAACATCAAGTATCATTTTGGGGGTGGCACCCTTCATATGCACTTAATCCCCACATGAGCATATCACACATCTTCTAAAGATTAAAGCCTGCCAATGCATCTTTGGTCCAAAAGAACGCAGAGCAGCTGTGGCCCGGTGAGATGTGGGGCTCACAGGAGTCAAACAAGCTCTGATTTATTCCTAAAGCACAGCGACACGAACATGGTGGGAGGAGAAGTGCTGACACTGGAGCTTGGGGTGCAGGGCAGGCAGAAAGAAAGAGAGTGAGGGAGGATGGAGAGAAAGAGAGAAACAGAGAGAAGGTAGCGATAAAGCAGGGAAAGAGAAAGAGAGGGGGGGGGGGGGGGGGGAGAGCGAGAAAGAGAGATGCAGCGGAGGTCAGGGGTGTGTAGATGAGTGTGTAAGCCCTATTGTGTTTACCCAGTGTCACCCTTCAAATAAATCATTCAAGAGAGGGATTAGAAGGAAAGTAAAAGCAAAGCAGAGGGGAGATGCAGAGGGCTAGCAAACATACTGTACAGCAATGCAGCAATCCATTTCCTACAGTAATGCGTAGAGAGGGTGGAAGAAGAGAAGAGAAGAGACAGATTGTATCTGTATCTGATGGTGGAGGGCTGTAAAAGACCCTGGGGAACTAAGGGAGCAAACAGCTTGGTGGGGCTTCAAGATATCTTGAGATCTAGACACACACACACAGTCAAATCCCCAATGCTCCCTTCTGACACATCCGTCCCTAGATCCAGTTCGCCCTGTCCATCTGTCAAACTGAATGCACCTCTCTATTGAACTTCTGTCTTCTTTTTTAACTGGTTCCACTTGGGTGGAGAGTCAGAGGACACCAGGAGAGAGAGTCGATGCCACACAGGTCACTATCCAGATTCATGGCCTGTCTCCCCTTCTCCCCCTCTAAGGCTTGACATGTAAGGTCCCGGCCCTTGTCGTCTTCAATCAGCTGACTTTTTTTTATCAGCAATCTTTTTCCCCACAGTTAACATGGTTAGCGAGTTAGCGAGTCCAGCCCCACCCTCCCTCTCGTCCTCATGCTTAGACTACTAGTCCAGTCGAACTGACCCACTTGGATCAATGTCAACTCATTATTTGAACAGTCTCCGGTTGGTTTAAGCGCGCCCTAAAATGCATGCTTTCCTGGCGCTGCCGATAGATTCCTAGCAAGAGTAAACGTGCTCCCATCGCGTCAGGAATTGTGGGATCACAGAGAGATAAAATGGTGAGAACAGGTGGGACTCAGGTTACAGAGCCTGCGACAAGACCACTCTTTTACATAGTCAAGAAATGCTCAGCACTTGTGTCTTGCTTTCCTAACTTGTAATATGATAAACACACAAGCATTACATTATTAGGCCAGGTAGTAAAATTCCATTCCCAGGATGTCATTCAGAGAAATAAATAAAAAGAAATAAAAGATATTTTTTATTTATTTTTTAAACACTCTTGCAAAAACCATTGCTCCACTTCCCAGACTTCACTTCACTGTCTCCTTGGTAACCAGTACAGAGAGAGTGTGAAGAAGAGTTGTGAAGGGACGTGATTGGATGATGCTGCAAAGCTCTGGACCACTGGTGTAAATGTCGGGAGTCAGGTAAAAAAAATACAAAATAAGACAAGACAAGAGGTTCTTTTATCTCTTGTCAGAGTGAGTACAGATGACTATGATGTAATGTTTACTATACTGCCCAGGGAGATCAGGCTTTTGTTCTTGGTCTTTGCTTTTAACACTTAATTCAAGCTGATTCAAATGATGGACTACATTGCTCTGAATAACAGCATTAGCCTAAAATAGGGCTGAACGATTTTTGAAAATAATCTAATTGCGATTTTTTTCAAAAATATTGTGATTGCGATTCAATATGTAATTGTTTTTTAAGCTCTTTGTCTTCTGTATTATTCAACAAAGACAAGCAATAAATCATTGTATAATATGAACAGAAGATTAGATATATTAAACAAACTGTTCTTTCCTGGAGGCCAGGCCTGTATGTGATGATGAAATTAGGTGAAGCATGAATTTATATGAATGACATCTTTTGTTTAACTACTTCAATCACAGTGCTATATTGAGCACTGACCAAGCCTGGTGTAAACATTCATATGAAAGTCAGAAACAAATCACACAAACTAAAGTGCAGATTGCAGAAATATAAAAACAAATATGTGGCTTTATCACACTTAGTAGTATTTAGATTATTTAGTTGATTGGACATTTAAATACTGTTTTTGAAGTAGACATTTCAATAAGTAAAAAATATATATGAAACGGTGTCTTTTTTACAGCGCACACAGAGGAGCTGCCTCCAGCCCCTCCCCCTCATGAAGTTGCATGCCGTGTGCATGACAGCGTCAACGTTGCACTTGCTCAGAGAGGCTATCGTTACGTTAGTAGTAGCATGTTGCTGGTGTTCTTGCTGTGGGATTAACTGTACTAATAAAACCGTTGAAACAACGCAGCCACGCTGCTGTGAAAGCTCCCCGGACGTCATTAATCAGAGTCTGGTTGTTACCCCTCTCCTCCACTCCATAGATTTATAACGGAGCTAGCTAACTGGAGCTAACCGCTAATCAGAGCTAATCGTTCAGTTCTGCGTGACTGTATCCATTAACTGCATGTATGGACTCAAGCCCGAATAAAACCCTTCATTTTATTAAAATGGCTGTAAAAGTTTTAAACTACAACTAAAAGTTGTTTGAATGACAGAAATCTGCTCAAGGTACGGCGTAGTGTTAGCGTGCTAAGTTGATGCTTTCTTTGCGGAGTGCAGACTGATTTGCTCTAGCGAGTCACGTGACCAAATCACAGCCTTTGCGATTAGGAAATCACGTTTTAACATATCGCGATATAATTGCAAACGCAATTAATCGTTCAGCCCTAGCCTAAAACATTGAAAAGGAAATGCAATACTGCAAAGGTCAAATCATATCATATAACTGATACCAATCAGATCTCATCAGATAGTATTTGGATGTTAAGTATTCATTAATCTGATCCCACTCGTTTGTTTTGGGTCTTTCTTTTTAATTTTGGACCCGATCCAGAAGGGACCTGAGGACTGGGTGATGTAGTGAGGCCTCTAAGATCTGTTCAGGTATTGATCATATTGAAATTGAGAAATAGCTTGTTTTGTCCAACCAACAGTCCAAAATCCAAGGTATTCAATTAACATTGATGTAGTCTCATACTGCAAGACCTTCTTCCACAGCGATGCGGAGGAGGGTCTGGTTAGTCCACACAACATTCCGGGATGGGAGAAAAACGTGCTCTGGTTTATTGGCATTTCTTTAAACCAATCACAAGCGCCAGACGGAGCAACGGTGCCTCTGCAAAACAGCCTCTGGAAGGAACTTGTCTTGGTGGAACGTGTACATTCAAAGGTTGTTTTGGTCGTGCAACAGAAAACTCAGATTGGACAGATAGTCTAGCTAGCTGTCTGGATTTACCCTGCAGAGATCTGAGCAGTTAACCATAGTCCTCACAAATCCACCGGAGTTTAGAATGCCAACACAAATAAAGTGGAAGGTGACGGATATCCGGCCGAAAATGAGGGACATCCGGCGGAATTTCCGGTGGCACCTGAACAATCCCGGAAATGAAACGTCTTAGACGTATAGACTAACGTTGATATAAGCCACAAAAGAAATGTTAAGCACTGCTGCATTACAATTGACTTAAAACAAAGAACTGATTAATCACCAAACCTTTCAGCACTTGATTTGGGTCAATTTAAACTATTTCCTGACAGACCAAGTCACCAAAATACTTTGAAAATTCAAAATTGTGTTTGATAGCTTCTCAACTAACAACATCTACTTCAAGAACAATACTCCTTCAGTGCAGTGCAATATACAGTATAGTCCATAGAGACCTTTTTTCTTAGATATAGAACATTGTTCTATATCGATGGTTGTTCCTCTGTCTGTACATATTTCAATGTTCTATATCTATGTTCTATATCTATGGGAACAACTGACAACAGGGCCAGGGTTGGACTGTGCTCAGAATGGGACCAACAGCAGCTCCTTCTTTATATCAGGCACATGTGCTAAGAATGGAGCCTCCATATAAGGAACTGCGAGAGGCATTTGGAATAAACTTGGGGGATGCCATACTGTTATTGTGCAGTGGATTGATGCCTCACTTCCTGTTGGTAGTCATAAGACTGTGAGGGTATACCCTGGGCTTTGCAGTAGTGGAACCGAATGGAATGGAAATAAACACACACACACATTCAACTAGGGATAGACCGATTATCGGCCCTGGCTGATTATCGGGCCATTTTTTGGCAGTTTGCAGATTATCTTTATCTGCCTGATAACCAATAAAGTTAATGAATTAAAAAGTGTTCTACTTTGGCTCTGCTACAGCTCTGTGTCTGTCCCTCTGCTTCGGTTTCACTCACCACTGAGTCTGACTTAATGTCCAGCCCGCAACACTATCTGACTATTTTTATGTACAAAGTTTCTAATTTATTAAATTTAAACAAAGTTTTGTGTTGGAGTTTGTAACATTCCAAAATTAAGATTTTGGAATGTTACAAACTCCAACACAAAACTTTGTTTAAAGATTTTATTTTCACTGTAAATGCATATTGGTTCCAAATATCGGTTATTGGTTTAATTAACTGGTATCGGCCTTGAAAAAACAGTATCAGTCGATTCCTACATTCAAGGCAGCCATGTGATATTTGCGCCATTTCCATGGCAACATGGTGATAGCAAGTAAGGCCACAGGTTCAGCATGCTTGTTCTCACTGGTGTCACTGCAAGATATGACGAGGTCATTGAACTTGCTGCTCCACTTGTGTCTGGATTTCTAGAAGCAAGTTGGGCTGTAACTAACGATTATTTTCATTGTCGATTAATCTGTCGATTATTTGTCTCGATTAATCGATTAGTTGTTTGGTCTATACAATGTCAGAAAATGTTGAAAATGTGGACCAGTGTTTCCAAAGCCCAAGAGGACGGCCTTGTTTTGTCCACAACTCAAAAGTATTCAGTTTACTGTCACAGAGGAGTCAATAAACTAAAAAAGATACACATTTAAGAAGCTGCAATCAAATAAGTTTTACTTTTTGGTTATAAAAATGACTCAAACCGATGAATCGATTATCAAATAGTTGGCAATTAATTTAATGTTTGACAACTTATCGATTCATCTTTGCAGCTCTAAAAGCAAGCATACAGTTAATGGTAAAGCCAACACATAGCCAGTCTCCAGGATGTAAACCTGTGGTTTCCTCTCACTCCAACCCCCCCCCCCCCCGTCTCTCTGAAAATCTAGCAGAAATCTTCGACACGTGAGGAATATATCTATAGACCAACTTTACTTTCTTTATCTTTCTTAGTACAGTTAAAATCCTAAAGACAGCAGGGTAGAAACTAATGGAGCGCATTGAATCAAGTCTCAGCATGCATTAGCGCCCGGCAGTATTCAGTTTCAGGGAGACAGATGTCTCAGATGGGCTCGGGGGGGGAGGGGCGGGGTTGAGGCGTTCCTTTCCAGCCACAATCACTCACAGTTGTGCCTCTAAATATAAACTGGCACCCTGGCACCAGATCTGGACAAATCACTGTCCGTGGTTGGCACATTATATTTGGATGGAACATGATATGCAGTGAATGCATGTGTGGGAGTAGCGTGGGGGTTGGATTTGTCTAAAAATTTGAGCTCTGCTCCAACGCTTTGGGGTGTTATGCCCCATGTGGCAACTCATGCTCCCTTTAGTTTCAATAAGACAACAGGTGCAGGGATGTGGTAACTTTTGTCCGTCAACAATCGCTCATTTGTCACTTGCCAATCTCAGGCAACAGAGCCTGCTGTGGCCTTTGGAACAAGGCTCCGGGGATGGGCTTTGACAGGGAAACACCCTTGATGGAATGGGATCCCCTTTTCTCCCGGGGCTGAACCGGAATCCCAGTTTATCTTAAAACATGGTGCCATCTAGGGATGTCACGAGAACTGGTACTTCGCTACCAAGTTGTTACCAAAATTACCGGGGGATGCGATCCTTCTGGGCCTGACAGGGGCACTACATACGCCTAACGTTACAAATGTTCTAGTCTGCCGTTAAATGCTGAAGAAGAAGAAGAAAAAAGTGCCTATCAAAATTTCCCAAAGCTCAAAGGAAGGAATTTGTGTCTGTTAATTGCTTGTTTTGTCGATGAGTCCAAAAGCCAACTATATTCAGTTTGCAATGAAATCAATCAGAGAAGTGCAACAAAGTCCCACGTTTAAAAGAAAGTAGAAACCAGCAAATACTTGACATTTTTGCTTGATAAATACACAATAATAAATCGATTGTCAAATTTGTGGACATTTAATTTTTCCGTTGACAGACTAATTGATCAATTAAACAATCCTTTCCAAACTGTTTGTAATCACCTTTTTAAATTATACTTTCAATTTTAGGTTCAGGATTAAAAAAAAATAGCAGTGTAAGGTGCTGATGAATGATTTACACTGCTTAATTTAATTTCATCCGAGC
The DNA here is from genome assembly GCA_023566125.1 of Zingel zingel. Taxonomy (NCBI): domain Eukaryota; kingdom Metazoa; phylum Chordata; class Actinopteri; order Perciformes; family Percidae; genus Zingel; species Zingel zingel. Next base: position 6,308,977 of record CM042317.1, on the reverse strand, counting down.
GCTCACACTGAAACAAATGAAAGACCTGTGAACCAGTTTGTGATTGTGTCAATTGCGTTACCCCTGTGTCAGAGCTAAACTTTGCCTGCTGGAGGAGAACCTTGGCAGGAAAATGCAGAGTTTTCAAACCACTGGAACAATCCATACGCCTCTCTCCATCTCCCAATGGAGTTCAGCAGAGGTGGTGTTGAAGTAGATGCTCTACTCACACACACAGTCATTAAAAATGCATTAATCTAAGAGATAATACAGCATAAGCTGTGAGAAAACCTTGGAAGACAGAATAGGTTCAGTGGGCAAACAAGGGTACAAGAGAACGAAAACCGAGCCTCACATGCTGTAATTTACAGGCATTTAGGCCACAGATGACATTATTTATATATTATTATATATTTAACTCATCATAAATTGCAGATTTCAAGGGATAAGAAACAAGAACAGAGCCAACCACGATTCAATTTAAACAAAGAAGAACCAAATCATTTTACCCTATGAGCTGTGCCCTTTATTAGTGGCTAGTTTTTAACCGACCTTTAAGCTCTGGCTAAATATTCCAGTGGCATTTTCAGGCCATTTACTACCTCAGCTGATTGGCTGAGTTCTGCCCGAGCAACCGTACAACAGCTTCGCTTTCCAGAGCAGCCGCAACCTCAATCTGAGGAAAAGGAACAGTGTTGGCTTACACACACACACACACACTGCTTCATTTTGGGATATGTAAATAGGCCAGCCAACTTACAGTTCACTACAGGCAGAGGCAGAGAGGAAGGGCTCTCACCTGTGCCAGGGTTCAGTGCTAACAGAATAGCGTAGGACCTAATTTAGCCATGCTGACGACTCAAGAGTTTCCATGCTGACAGCCAGGGCAGAGTGGCCAAACCCCATTCTCTCCCAGAAGGGGTGAATCGGATGGCAATGCCCTGTGTGTGTGTGTGTGTGTGTGTGTGTGTGTGTGTGTGTGTGTGTGTGTGTGTGTGTGTGTGTGTGTGTGTGTGTGTGTGTGTGTGTGTGTGTGTGTGTGTGTGTGTGCGCGCTTAATGCACTCCATGGCCCACACTTATAAGGGTGTGGAAGGAAAATAGAGAAGTGAGGTTTGGAATATAACCACGAGTGGGCTTAGGGAAGTAAGGAAAGCATGAAAGAGAAAGACACAATGTTGGAAACTAATTTGGAGGAAAAATGTGATTTCAACGTAGCCGTTTTTCCTTGTCATTTCATGATGTTATTCATGTTATTCAATGACAAGGAGACCAGGTCAAGGTTAAAAAAGAGCTTTACTGATTCAAAGAAAAAAACACTGCAGTTTGCTTTCATTGACTGTTGTGAGCTTGGTTTTGTAGTTTGGGACTATCTTTTCCCTAAACTGGTTCATTTTGAGCAACACTGCTAAAACAGTAATTTTGGATGCATAATTGTTTTTGCATTTCAGCTCTTTCTTTTATTTTGTAGTGATCATTTGGGTTGATGTTATTGTTGGTTGGTTTGCAGTCGTACATTTTACGGCGTTTCTTTATTTGGACAAAATTAATTGCACAGGGTTCACCCCATTTATGTATAATAAGTGTTCGAGGCGGAGCCCCGTTCATTCTTATGAAAGTTGCTCAGTGGTGCAAGAAGCCTTCATGGAGCCAAAATTACCTGGATTACACTGCTTCCGAATTGTGCGGTCCATAGAGCAGGCGCACTAGAGACCTCCACCGGCCAAGCTGGCTAATTCCGGTTTAGCGCTATGCTAACTTGAATGGGGATTCAATTATTTAAGCGTGCAGCTCTTTCTGAATGTTATCGGGGCGAATGAATCAAATTCTTATAGTGAAACGAGTCATTTTGTGGGATTAAAATGGATCCACTGATTTACAGACATTTCCTTCGCCATGTAAGTCTATGGGAAAAAGACCGTCACCGTTTGGCGACTATGTTCAATTTGCTTCCAAGCCTGGCGCACTTCCTGGGGGCCTGGGTCACTCTGTAGAAGCTAACTTTCAAATTAGAAATGGTACAGTGGTGTGTTGAAGGGATTTAATTACTATAATACTATAGTATATAAAGCAATCCGACTGAGATGGAGAGGTCAGTGGGGGGAAATTGGATCACCGTTGGATCATCATGTAATAGAAAGAGTAATGCATCACACATACACCCATCCACCCGCACACACATTTTCACAGACTAACGTGAAAAATGCATGCATGCAAAACAGCCTAACATATAAAGCATTTGACCCTAGGAACGTGCAGGTTGTGGCTGATAAGCCAGGGAAAACTTGTTCAGAAGAGACCAGAGGAGGTGTTGGAGAGGGGTGAGGGTGGGAGACAGGGAAAGGTCTCTGAGGAGAGACAGAGCCAGACGGAGGAGATGAGAGAGATATGAGCAGTGGGGGGAGAGAGATATGGTGAGAAATTGTAGGCATAAGATTTGAATGGCAGTGGGGAAGATGTGACAAGTCGGGTGTGTGAAGACAGGCAAAGACAAATAGGGAAAAGACTGATGGGAACAGCAGAACCGAACATAGACACCTGACTTTCACTTTGAATTCTAGTGGGAACTCTCACCGCTTATCTCAGCGTGCCTTTATCTCGGTTTCGTCTCTCTTTTTCAACCAGGTGGCATTGAAAGCCTGTGTTCTGAATGTCCTGCCTGGTGTTTACCCAATCACTGTTCATTAACCTGCACACAGAGGGGCGAGGCAGGGCATTGGCTGGACTGGGACTGGCCGTCGCCACCAAAACTGTAGATAAGAGGAGGCTTATGGTCTATGGATTATCAGCAATAAACCTGAAGGGAAGTTTGTTTTTGCATGTTTGGAATGCTAGATGGGCAGGGTTTCAGGAGAACACAGATTGGTTAATGAACACAGGGAAGTATGCTCGATTCACTTTCAGATACATGGGTTTTGTCTGGTATTGCCTTTTGGACTTTTATTAAGTGGCAACCACCACATTGAGGCTATCAAGTAGTCAGAACAAATAGCCCTTCATATAAATAATTTATAGACAATTATTTTATTTCCATTGAAGAAACATTTTTTTAGCCTTCCAAAAAGAACATTTTGAAGAATGTATTTTGTGATGCATCATCGTTCAACTTATTTTAATGCATTATTTTTGTTAGCAGGAGTTCAAGACAATCGCATTTAAAATTGTTACGGCGTACGCTTTCTGGAGGACTCCTAAGAAGCCGTGTGCTGAAAAGAGACGTATACTATGTTATCACATATACATAAAATGATTATTTGGTTTATAGTTTATTGTCTATTTTGTTATTATTTGATTGGTCTTGAATATTGGTTATTATTGGTTAATAAAGGTTATTGTTATTTTTGTCTAAGTAAGTTTACCTAAGCTGACAACCGAGGCCTACTGCATGTATGGTGATGACGATTGGGTTCATGTTGTAAACTGAATGCTTTTTTATTTTGTTTAAAGCAATAAAAAATGTTAATCACAAACAAATTGGTCCGGCCTATTTGTAGCACATTAACCAAGACAACAATCTCTGTGTTATGATAACTTGACATTAAGCAAGGCAATGTAACCTGTCAATGTCTTTGTTATGACCTAGACAACATAACCTGTCATAAATATAAAAAACTAAACCTAACCAATCCAACCAACGAAGGCAACAAGTACTGGTTAATCAGAGGCTAGGGAGGGACTTGTTGCGACGTGGATATTGATTAGCGTTTACAGTAGTACAGTATTATTTTGTATCACACATCCCTGATAACATATGTCCTTCAGCCATTCAACAGTGCAAGCTGCTCTGTGTTTATTATGCAGACGTCCACAAAACCCAAACCCTGCCCTCTTTGAACAAGATGTATAGTGGGAGTAAAAATTAACAACTGTCTGATTTATCAAATGGTAGACAAAGGCAGGTGGCGGCTTAGCTAGAAATGGAATGGAAGAAGAAAAAAAACCTTGAGCAGTCTCTCTGTCCAAGGCTCAGTGTGAGCTGCCAAAGATCTAGGAGCACTAAGGTTCTAAAGTTTTCATCAACTCTCCTCCCCATCCTCTTCAATTGGAGAAGACCTTGAGCTGAACAGAAACATGAGGGCTGGCCAGCCGAGCAGAGAGAAAAGAGGGAAAGAAAACAAGACCGAGACAGATAACGCAACAGCGGAAGTCTGTCAGCTGTCACATATATCTCCAGATAACAGGCAGCAGTGTAAACAGCGGAAGCAGACAGGGAATAAAAGTATACTTCATCTGTTCAATATACTGTATGTAATCAAATATGGTAATCACCGCCAGCAGAAATCACAAGAGGAGGAGTCATAGATGGAAGAGAGAAGGATATAGATGCAGAGAGACATACACTTAGGGCTGAGCGATATGGAGAAAATCAAATATCACGAGATTCTTGACCAAATACCTCAATGTCGATATTGCAGGGTTGACAATTGATGCTTTTTAACAAAATGTTATTTACACACGGAGATTTTTGATAAATAATCATCTGAAATGTCGATTAAATGACTAAGTGGGTAAAGGCAAATAATAGAACAGCTAGAACAGTCTGGCAAGTTCAGAAAATAACATCACTTTACTCCAATGCAGCCTTTAAAACCAGGAAAAAACAATACTTACAATATTACAATAAGATGATAGCTAGTCTCATATAGTCTCATATCACAATATCAATATAATATCGATATATATTGCCCAGCCCTACATACACTCTACAGCAGGGGTCTACAATGTTGTTGTTTTTAAGCCAAGGACCCCTTAACTGAAAGAGACACAGGGGACCCCCTACTACATATTGTATATTAAGTTAAATCAAGTTGCATATTAAACTGGGCCTGCAATAACGTGTGGGCGGCCTAAAGGCTATATACATACCTTTTTAGTGCATAGAATACTAAGCTATTATATTATTATATATTATATTCGAATCGCGATTCAAGCTCTACCAATTCAAAATCGATTCATAGAATTCTAAAAATCGATTCATATTCATAAAAATAATAATATATAATTTATTTATTTTTTAAAAATTGTATGTCTACTGCAATCACATGATAGATAGATACTTTATTGATCCCCAAGTGGAAATCCAAGGTCCCAGTAGCTTACAGACATCACACACAACATACACATACAGTATATCATAACAGGATGTTAAAATAACAAATCCACATGAATAATATGACAATAAAAGATACTAAATAAAAAATCCACATCAACGTACTAAGGGATGTATAAGATATATATATATATATATATATATATATATATATATATATATATATATATATACACACACATACACACACACACACACACACACACACACACGGGAAAAGTGACTACATTTACATACTGTGAATCGTTTTTGAATCGAAAATTGATATTGAATCGAATTGTGAGCCTAAAAATCGGAATCAAATCGTGACATTTTCTGAATCGTACACCCCTACTATTAATATAATAATTGTTGGCATGATTTTATAAATAATTTTGTTATGTAAAAAATCCTTAGGATTAACTGTATCTGTGGATCTTAGTGACTATCTTAGTTATGGGCCAGTAAGCCTATCATCATTGGGGTTTATCTACAAATTGTGAAGCTGATTTATATTTGCTAATAATATTCCAAATAATATGTTGGATTCATATTAAGATATTTTAATTCCCCCCTGTTGAAGATCTCTGCTCTACAGTAAAAAAACATAGAAAATAGAGAATAACTGACAGACACTTCTTCATGAACTCCCAGAACGTCTTCCTCTGCCTTCATGCTCCTACATGCAGAGGCTGCCAGCCACTGAGAGGGCCTCTCCACTTTAACACAAAGAACCTAGAGAGGAACACTTCCCCTCTTCTCCACACACTTCATATAAATATATGGGACCAATGTAGCAAAGGCCTGAGCTTCTAACTTTAGAGTGATCACTGTGTCCATCTCCTACAGCTCACTGTTCTGCTCTGTTAAGCAGGTCTGCTTCTTTACTCAGTGTAAATCAGCCTACAAAGGAGGCTTTTAGCATGAGGTTTGCTGTGTGACAATATAACAGACAAATCTGTATTTGTATACTCACGTCAATGTCCAATCAACATCTTCTTCAGGTGATTCAAATGTGCCTGGCGTATAGTTTTGTTGCCAGAAGATGTGAGTTGGCAATAGTCCGAGTACTTGCCTTTTCTTGGTGCAATGCAGCGTCGTTGACTGCATTTTATTAAAAAAAAATAAAAATAAAAAAAGGACCACTCTAGCCATGGATGAGGCTAAGTACGTGGAATAAATCCATGGGAGAACATCAGTTATTTTTATGCACAGCAATGCTGAATCGCAACCTAAAAAATGTCTGCTTATATACTAAACTGCAGTCTGGATCATTAGAAATACATTTTCAGGATAAAGCCTGACCGCCGGATGTCAGGCCTTGCCCCTTACCTTCTGCTCTCTGTGTGTTGCCGTTCTTAAGAGCCCTTCACTACAGGAAACAACAACCTTTGTGCTAGCAAGCTACACGCTGAAAATGGCAAGTTGTTGAAGAACATTTGGATCGTGCAACAAGGCAGGCCTGGTAGCTCACCTGGTTGAGTGTGTGCCCCATGTACAGAGGGTTCAGTCCTCACCGCAGCGGCCGTGGGTTCAAAACCAACCTGCGGTCCCTTGCTGCATGTCCCCCCTCTCTCTCCCCTTTCATGTCTAAGCTGTCCTATCGAAAAAATGCCAAAATGAATCTCTCTAAGTGGGACATTTTGGCTCAGCTAATTTAAACAGCTCACATTACAAAACAACCTTACTCTACAGCGCTGTGGAGATAGGTCTGGCAATGCATTGTTGTTAATTTTACCTCATCTGTCTGCTTTTTGGTGGCTGGCAGGGATCATAGAGTAATTTTATCTGAGCTTTCTGAGCTGAAAACAGCTGCCTGCTGCTGGAAAACCAAAAAATATGCTAAAACTTAAGGCTTAAAGGCTCCTTAGGGCTGAAGGAGTCGGCTGGTAATTAGATGTGGTCACTATGAGCACCCCCTAACATATTACAGTCATTTGATCAATTCTTAAAGGTGCAGTAGGTAAGACTTATAAAACTAAATTTTCTGTCATGTTTGCTGAAACTGACTCTATGTTCCAGTAGAACTACACGAAGCAGGTCATTTATCTGGCACCACCTACAGCCTGTAGTGCAATTTGCAAAAATCCACCGCTCCCTGTTCAGATGCACCAATCGGGGCCAGGGGCGGTGTCTAACTGCATGTCAATCACTGCTCATGCACACACATTCATGCAAAACCCTGGATCTTCGCAATCCTACCTACAGCTCCTTTAATATTAAAATATTGATTGGTGCTTCTCCTAAGGAAGTTTCACAGCCAGCCTAAGTATCTCAATAACTCAATAACATTGAGTTAAGCATTGCATATTTTTGAACATTTTTGCTATTTAGTCATGAATTGCCTCACATAACATAGCACATGCATCTCATTATTGTCTTTTTTATGCAGATCCATCTCTACACAGCCTACTGAATAACAAAATTAAACATTTTGTACTATTAAACTAACAAATGTAAAGGATTGTGCAGGATTGTCTGTCAGATGTCTATGCTCTCTAGGTGCTTTCTAGTTGATTATGTTTATCATGGCTACCACTTTAGTTTTACAAGCCCTTTTATCTTGCTCTTAGACATACTAGCCTGCAGCATAATGCATTCTGGTTTTCAAAACGGTTATTGAATCAGTAGAATGTTTTTTAGATCTTCCGATGGAAGTTTTTATCAAACTATATCTCCTTTTCTGGTGCCTACCGTCAACTCTCCATTCTTCTCTGTCCTACAGTATGTCTCTAATTGTCTGAATGTTTCCCAGTCACCTCACAGTCACACTGCAAAGTTTTCTGAGAAGTGGAAATGTCCCACAGAACGGCTGAACGGGGCTCATTCATCCTAAATTTAGCCCACTCTCCTGATCCCTTCGCCATGGCTGTGGGAAACACTGCATGCTTTCCCCTCTCTGCTCTCAATCCAGCGAGGACCTGGCCTGGACTGTCCTGTCAAGTGCCCGATTCTAACTCACAACAACAGTTGTCGTGTTTGGCGTGTAGGTGTTCTTCCTCTGCTTCTCAGAAGAGGCTAAAAGGTATGTTTCGCCGCTCTTCTCTCTTTCTCTCGCAGACATACCCGTAAATAAAATCAAACAGTCCTTTATCCTCGACCTGAAACAATGTGTTCACTCATTCGGCTGAGTTGTCCACAGAACACCTCAAGGACAAGGAGGCGGAGCTAGTGGCCTGGCTATTCAGCCATTTATCCTAGAGGATGGCATACCGATAATGCCTTGTGGTCTCGACATATGTTTCCATCAAACGACCCACTTAGAGGTTAGAGATTCCCAATTCAGGGACCTTCCTTTTAAGAGCTTTGACCACAGCTACTGTATCATTTTCTGAGCTGAATATGCGATGCAGTGTGCCGAAAGCCTGTTGCTAGCATCCGTAAAGCTATTTCCAAAAGGACTGGGAATCAAGCTTGAGACTGACTGTCTGAGCGAACCAGACTAATACTGTCTGTTAGGTTCTTTAAAGGGTACACTAAACTCTGAAAAAGGGATGTCTGAGAGATGGAACATAAAAAAATTCAGTTGCTGTGGGTTGGCGGGCAGACTTGTAAAAAGAAAAGAGAGGGTTTGTGTGTGTGTGTGTGTGTGTGTGTGTGTGCTTGCGGACTGAATACAAACCAAAAGCCCTCGTAAAAAGCTTGAGTCAGAGTGTGTCCTTTCAGATGGTGAGCCATGCCGCAGAGATATAGATATATATATATATATATATATATATATATATACACAGTATATAGAAACCCACAATATCACAATATCTTTCATTTCTTCCATCTGCATCATCAGTGATGTCAGCATCAACAGCCTAAATCTTAGTCATCAGGGCCACTAGTATTGCGGTCATTCTCTTTACCATCATCCCTTTCATATCTTAAATCACTGTACTCCTCTACCTCATTATCAGCTCCACAAATATCATCATCATCATCATCATCCTCCTCCTCCTACTCTAACTCCTCATTGGTCCCTTCCGCCCCGGGCCCTCCGGCTGACCTGTTCCTCTCCCTGTCCCAGTTTCCTCCCTTCTGACGACAAGTAACATGGGCGGCCTACTTCTGACAGAAGGACACAGTGTTTGACTCACTCGTCAGGTCTGGCTGAGACATAACCACATCAGTGGAAGAGCCAGTTGCATACTGACGAGGAAGATGAGCTGTTCTGTAGTCAGCGGTGGAAGAAGTATTCAGATCCTTTACTTAAGTGAATACTAATACCACACTGTAAACATACTCTGTTCTTCCATCTTCCACCTTTATTTATACAGGGAAAGATCAGACTGAGACAAAGGTCTCTTTCACAGCTGAGCCCTGTGTACAGCGTCATTTAAAAAAATAAAAAAATAGAGAAACACAACACAATTACAAATAACAATTACATTTAACAACAATTGGTTCATTAAGCATGGCAATTTAAATTGCCAAGTGGAAACCAAGACATCTGGCTTCAGTTCCTTTTGAAACTCATTCCAAATAAAAGAGGCATTGTATACAAACGCAGTTTTGCCAAACTGAATGAGCTCCAGGAACCTCCAGTACCAACAAATCTTTGAAATCAGTTTGGTAACCGCCAATTTTCCAATTTACTTGTCCGCTAAGGTAGTCAGGAAGCTTATGCATTATAGCCTTATAGATAGGGATGTCCCGATCAGGTTTTTTTGCCCTTGAGTCCGAGTCCGAGTCATTTGATTTTGAGTATCTACCGATACCGAGTCCCGATCCGATACTTCTATAATATATAAAAAAAGAATAAAGAAGAGCGAAAAAACAGATCCAGGATGTTCTTTATTTTTTATTTAATTCACCTTATTGTAACATCAACAACTCTGTTAACAAACAGAGCACTTCTGTGAGGCAGCTTGAACAATCAAGTAATAACAGAAATTCTTCACTTTGGGACTTTAGTGCAACAGTAAATATAAAAAAAGTCTAATATAAAAACAAATAGCACCTCAACTTAAAATACCCGGCAGGCATGGAAACAAATACAAAAATAAAAGTGCCACAGTGTTTGCAAAGCCAGTAATGTGCTTTTAGGAACTGCCCTCCTGACTCTTAGTGTCCGCAGACATACTCGCGCTTTCCGCTTCAAGCTGCTTCCGTGTTCTACTTCGCCGGCTTTAACCAATAGCGTCTCTGCAACAAAGTGATGTCATGCCGCACGCGTTGCTGTTTCTGTGTGGAGTCAAAAGGGTCTAACTCTGTGCCACCGCATAACTATAGATGTGTTAAAAAATAATGAGAATATATATACATATATATCCGAGTCCTGATCGGGAGGTAACGTCCGATTCCGATCGAGTCTGAAACCACGTGATCGGGCCCGAGTTCCGATCACGTGATTGGATCTGGACATCCCTACTTATAGAAATAAATCAACCAATGCCTGGTCCTCCTAGAGACCAACGAGTCCCAGCCCACTAGTGTACAGAACACAATGGTGTGTGCGAAAATTGGCACTAGTAATGAAAAGCAATGCTGCATGATAGACTGCATCTACAGTTTTTAACAAGTTACAAGTGAAAAGTCTTGCATTGAAAATGTTACTTAAGTAAAAGTATGTAAGTATCATCAGGAAAATGTACTTAAAGTATTAAAAGTAAAAGTACTCAATGCAGAAAAACCCTCACATTTTAGAAACTGGAAACGTTCTGTCACTCAACTAAGTGATTAATCGTCTAATTATTTCAGGTGGACTTGTAGGCCGTTATATAAGTTGGGTAGTTTAATTTATAATAAAACATGGTATTTTATAAACTGCATGTGTTCTGTGTGCACAAATCATAATTTGTAAAGTAACTAGTAACTAAAGCTGTCAGATTAATTAATTAAAAAAGTACAATATTTCTCTCTGAAATGTAGCAGAGTAGAAGTAGAAAGTGGCATGAAAAGAAAAGACTCAAGTACAGTACAAGTACTTCACATTTTTACTTAAGTACAGTACTTGAGTAAATGTATTTAGTTACATTCCACCACTGTCTGTTGTGGACAAATAGAAATAGACAGGGAGAGGGGGGCAGGAAATAGGTAAAGGTGTGGAGATGGATAATAGTGAATGCATGCAGTGTTCTGCAGAGTATTTAGCTGACACTTATGTGTTGATGTGGCAGGTATGTGTGTGTTCAAGCCTCTGTCTGTCTTGACTTGCTTTTGTCATCCTTGCTCCCTGACTCACTGAGGCATGTTGATTGTTCGATTGACAAAGGGCCAGTAATGAAAACAAAAAAATCAAAGCTCTGTTCCAGCCGGGCAGCTTTAGCGCCTCAAACCACAGTCAAATAAAGAACTAATGGAAAGACGATGGCAGAGAGAGAGAGGCGCTACCTTTCTCCCCACAGAAGTGGACAATGTGAGATCCAACCCACTCGTAACAAAACAAAAGTACACATACAAAATGGCTCCCCACAGGGCAATTCTGGCTACATCTTGCATTAATATATTCATTCTATTAGCTGTAAATTACTTCTTTTTCACAGAGGGCCACTAAATAGCATTAATATGGCTCCATTATTTTACCTTAACACTTTCTCTACTTTGCTGGCTTTACACTGGCAGGGGCACTTTGGAACCTGACTGGATCCATCCAAATTCATCCTTTTACACAAGCGTATGCAAAGCCTTTTAAGGGTGATACAGACAGAGATACATAGAACGGTTCAATGTTGAATGGTCAGGGCTACATCCTGTACGTCACATGACTCTTCATGTGTGTGTCTAAATAGCGTTAATTGTCCATGCATTCTACGCAGAACATAAAGACTTGGTTTCAGGGACAGAACCTAAAAAAAGTCAGTCAAAGCAACATCTGTGGCCCCTCTCATTCGTGACACCAGCCCAGAACCAGGGCCAGTGTGTTTCCAGGAAGACAGCCTGTTCTGGTTATTACTAGGAAATGGTCTTGAAATCCCCAGCGATCTTTGCCAAAGCTTCGGTTAAAGCGCTAACCAACAGTTTGACAGCGGCCATCCATGTTTCTCTCCTCTAAGGTTAGCGGGGCTGCTGAGAGCAGCAGGGTCTCTGCACCGTATAAATGTTTGGACAGGAGAGGCTCCAGGTTGCTCGGAAAACAATGGGACCAAACAGGACCATCAAAGGCATCTAGCGAGTTCAAAAGGCTGGCAGAGAGAACTTTACTTTAGGCCCATACCGGCAGAGACAGAGGATTTCTCAGCATTAGAAAGCTGGTCCGTCAGTATTGCCAGTGGTAAGTTTTATATGAGTGTCACCGTGCAAATGGAAACAGCAAGGAACCAGGCAATGTAAGACGTGAGCAGTGATAAATTGCAGTGTGCTTTAAAAGGGACATCTGGTAAATCCCATTAAACATGTAGCTAGACATTTTCACACTAGAACCAAACGTTGGCCATGTGAGAGACTCTTTCTTTGACAAGTCAATGAAGCGCAGACCAAGTTGGGTGATCTTTGCCCCACACAATCTGACAAAGCTAACAAAATCAATCTTGCCGCTGCTGACTGGGAGTGATTTTGTGCCAAGCCATCCATGAACCATTAAGGTTCATTAGTTTCCTCTCAGAGAAAATGTGAGGGGCTGAATATCAGGAGGAAGACACACATCCACTCCGCTCACCCTATGTCTTTCCAGAACGGAGGAACATTCAGGCATACTTTGCTTGCCTTTCCGTGTTTATTATTCTACCTCTATCTTTTATTCCACATTGGGAGTAATCGGTCGCAAGTCTATTTTCCACCTCACACTGCCCCACTGGTTATCAATGGGACCTTTCAGAAAGGACCTTTCCTCCACTGATTGAAACATCATTTCCTGCTGGACGAGCACACTGGGGCTATTGAGATGTGCCCTATGTAACTCTCTCACTATGGCCTTTTCATATTTACTAGTGACCTGAAGACCTCTGGTCCAATATACATATGGTATCAGCTTGCAGTGGGCCGAGTTTGCAAGGGGCATAAATGCACCCAAACATTCTCTCAGTATGGAGCAGTCAATCTAAGAGATACAAGGCAGGGTTTTCACTGCAACTCCTGCTCCCTTCCAAAATAAATAAGAGTCCCCGAAAGAAAGCGGCTGAGCCAAGTCGAGGAAACAGAAAAAGACCTCCTCCGTAATAAGATTATATTTAAAGAACCCACCAATCAGAGCAGCCCGCACAAGATAATCTAACGGCGACCCACTAAAAAGCACGGCACGTTAAATTGACTTCCATGTGGATTTCTTGCTTGTACTATAAAAAAAGGCCTGTCAGATCCCTGACGTTTTGAGGGTAAGGCAGAGATTAGATGACAGAGAGGAGGAAGAGGGGCGAAAGAAAGAGGGGTGGAGATATACAGAGAGCAGGGAGAGAGAGACATGCGGTTCATTGCTGCATCTCTATGAAGCTAAGGGATACAACCCATGTCTCCCCGGCTCCCCGACCAATTACTAACACACACACTAATTCAGAGGCGACGAGGTGTGGAGAACACGGGCGTAGACACGGCGGCAGTGAGCAGTCGTGGGGCTTACACATTAATCTAAACCAAACAATGCTGCAAGTTCACAGGGTATGTTCAAAATACATCAGCGTCAATGGAATTAAGGATCGCTTACAAACACATCCCGCACGTATCATGCAGGAGAGTACATGAGGGATAGAAGATTACCTGTAGGTCAAAGAATTTGCTGTATCTTCTGTAGATGATGTGGGAGGTGCTGTCAGAGTAGGTGACATTGATGAGATATACCTGCCAAGAGAAGAACGGTAAAAGAAAGTTAGAACCTGGGCCTCAAGCTATTATTTTCATTTTTAACTGTCTTGTTTTGCTCAGCCTACAGTGCAAATCCTGACGATATTCAACTAAAATTATATAAACTAGAGATGCACCGATTACAACTTTCTAGGCCGATTCCGATTTCCATTGAGTTAGGCCAGCCGATACTGATTTTAGCCGATTCCGATTTCATTTTCTCTAACCACTTTACAGCACACACACATATTTATTTTCTATCTTTTCTTTAATAGAACATTTTGCACAGAACATATAACATGTTTTGAACAGATAATGGATCACTATGAAATAGAACTATATAAATGACCCCTGGTGTGGGACATTCACACACATCTAAAGGTCAATGTTAGAACCATTTCCTTCTTTTCACATCCAATATCCAACAAAAAAAAATGTGATTTTGGTTTTTGATGTCATCCCTCCACACCCTACTCTTTCCTTGCAGCTGTTGCATATTGCAAACTTGTTATCTTCTGCACACACGCTGAAGAATTTTCAAACAGCTGACATGTTGCAGGTTAATTCAAGAGGTTCCTACATGTTCAGGAATAGCGCGGACACGCCTTCACACCGCGAGCGGGTACGCGCCACACACAGCGGAAAAGTTGAGGGAAAGAGACCTGTCTGTCTGTCTGTGTGCATCCTTGAGAATTGTAACTCCTATAACTTATGTTGTCAGTTAAATGTAGCATTGACCGGCATGAAATCGGCATATGTCAGACTGACATGCCGGTCGCTGGTCATGGCCGAGCACGTGAAAACCGGCCAATTCCGATGCAGTCTATTGGTGCATCTCTAATATAAAACCAACCAATCCTAACATTTGAGAAGCTGCAAATAGGGAATGTTTGTCATTGTTGCTTGATGAATGACAAACCATTAACTTAGTTGTTAACAATTAGTTATCAACTATTAAATTAATTGCCAACTATTTTGATAATCGATCTGTTTGAGTAATTTAATGAAGAAAAAAAAAAAGTATGTAAAGTTTTTTGATTCCAGCTTCCTAAATGTGAATGTTCTCTAGTTTCTTCACTCCTCTGTGATAGTTAACTGAATGTCTTTGAGTTGTGGACAAAACAAGATATTTGAGGACGTCCTCTTGGGAGTTTGGGAAACACTGATCCACCTTTTTTACCATTTTATAGACCAAAATAATTGATTAATCGAGAAAATAATCGGCAGATTAATTGACAATGAAAATAATTGTAAACTGCAGCACTAGATTAATAGATGACATTGGCAATCATTTTCAATCGACTATTCATTTACTCAATCTTTTCAACGCTCATTGAAACAATATGCCAATGAATTGATTGTAATGGCATACACATGTGCTTGTAGCACCAACAAACTCGTGAGAAACATGCTCACACAGACCAAGACCAATTCCCACAACGACACACGCTCATAAACCTGTCAGCCGTTGATACTCAGGGATAGATGGTGGTGACATCATCCCTCCTTTGTCAGCACACTGACCGGTTGGCCTTTACCCGCGGCATTGCCGCAGCCCTGAGAGGCCTGATAAGATTAAGACAGATTCAATTTATCCGTCAAGAGGAGGTAAGTGATGCAGCTATCATTTCTAATCTAATGAAACATAGATAACCAAGGTAACACATCCAGAGGCCAGGAATTTTTCATCAGCGACGTTAAGAGAAGGTGGGATCTTTCATCTGCTGATATACCATTGTTCACAAAAGGGCTCTGGAAGTCAGAGTACTCAAGTTGGATAAATTGATACATTATATTAGGCTTCTGAAGGGGAAATCACACTCAGTTAACAGTTCATTGGGTACACCTTCAGAATCTAATCTAAAACGTATATTGTTCGAATACTCTGTCCACCTCATGGTTGTAAATGGAGGTGGACATAATATTAGAAAACCTTCTCATGTAATGCGATCAAGAACAACATCACCCAAACTACATCAAGCCCTTGACGTCAAAATAGATCCATTGCCATTGCCTTTCAAAATAACCCATGCGTTTTCTTACGTGGCTCCTCCGTGGCTATCAGCAAGATGACATTGTTTGTCAGTGCCTTTAAAAATGAGATATGATGCATGACTACAAGCTTCGTAAAACTCAAATATTCAAGCATTCAAACATATAAGAAAGTAACAACAAGCAAAACTATTAAGAGCTTCACAAAATACCATATTTATTGCATTAGATTCTACGAGTCTACCAAATAACCAATTTTATTATTGACTGGTGTTTTCTCTGTGGTTTGCACAGCAGCTGGATTTTCACCATGTCACGAGATCACGCGAGAATCGCGGGATCACAGATGACACGAAAATCCATCTTGCCAGGCTTCAAGTAATTTGTTTTTGTCCGAACAGCAGTGAACCAAACCAATCAGCGTCCGGAAAGGAGTTACTGGCAGCTATGGGCGTGGTTTGGGTGTATGTGATGGCCGCAACCGTTCATTCAAAATAAAAATGGCGATTGTAAGTACCTTTCCTTTTCCCAAACAGTTTCCAATGACGGCTTCTCAGATGGTTCTGTGTAACCAACCATCTGGCGCATCAGGTTAATTCCCTCTTTCATCATAAAGAAATCATGACTTTTATTTAGAATACAGTGAGAAAGCCATAAATACTGACATATATTTGCCTTTTTTACATTGTTGTTTGCTAGATCACAACAGACTATAACAGCCAAAAAACATCCATGGTGTTTCTGTATATTTGGTACCCACTGAGCACTTCAAAGCTGTACACCTCTGGCATGTACTCAACATACAGCTAAAAAAGCCATTATGAAGTGATTTGCTATAAAACAAGATGTTGTCACCCAGCCAAGGAATGTCAGCTAAGTGGCCCAGACACAGCGCAAATAGAAATCCACTTAGCATCAAGCCGCCGTGAACACAGAAACGATTGACTTCGCCTCTTGTATATCCTTCAGATTAAATAAAGGCAATGTGTTTCCCTGGTGAGGCTTTTTCTGCTCCTTATTCCAGCAGGCTCCATCTTTCTGACTGATCTTACACTGTCACTCCAACCCTGTGTACCTGCCAAAAACCTCCAGAGCAGAGCCGAGATGCATGAGGTTGAAGCAGCAGCTTGAAACAAAAGAGGTTCCCCAACAAAGCCGAGGGTTAAAAGGCCTTGTTGCTGCTGGAAGGGGCTCAGCTGCTGCTGGCAAGGAGCCACCCCAGTATGTTAACTCCCATGCAAACAGAGCTACTGGCATCCAGAAGCTGTGACTGTCACACTACACTGACAAACTTGTTCTTAGCATGGTAGGGGGCCTCCACAGTGATTAGCTTTGGCATGTATGGCTATGAAAATGTGCTCCTGGGGTACTGCTGAGTTACAAAAATCACAAAAGTCAAAAACGGGTTTACTGTCTGCCACAGACAGCAATGTTTTTTTTAAAGTGTCTTTGTGACTTTTGTAGTATAACACAGACTTGTGTGTATAGCAAAGAGCTCTTTTAAGTGCTCACTTACAAAGCATATCTTAAAGACATGAGAGGACATTTCAGAAAACTGAAAAGGCACACATGGAAAAGTGATTTCACTGGCAGCTGAGGTATCACTCACGTCACGTGGGGCTTTATCCTCTGTAAAGGCCACACTTGAATTCACTGGCACAAGTACCCAAAATACCTTTATGCTGTTAGGGCATACCAGTCAACACTGATAGGGACTTATCTAAATGACTCAGAGAGATATGCCTCAGAGGGAATGGAGGGGCTGCCCCAGCACTTGTCAGAGCTGGCTTGTGTGTGGCAGAAATGTTTATGTGTACACTGAGTGTGTACTATAGGGATACTGATACCACTTTCGTGAGGCAGATACCAAAATGTATATTTGAGAGCTTAAGAAATTCCATATATTGGTTAATATTCCGTCTTCATCCACGGTAGGTAGTGGTGTGGCTCTATGGATGGCAATGTTGATCAGTCGGTCATGAAATTTAGAACACACATTCATGGTCCCCAGAGAATAAATCCTAAATACTTTGGTTATCCCCTTACTTTTCCTGAAGTGACATCATGAGTTTGGCATTTGTGTTTTTTTGTTGAGTGTCTTACCAACTATTGGATGAATTGCCATGAAATTTGGTACCGATATCAATGTGCCCAGAGGATGAATCCTAATGACTTTGGTGATCCCCTGAGTTATTATCTAGCACCTTAAGGTGGTCAAAGTTATTACTTATTTAGCGAAATATCTCGACATGTACAGGATGGATTGGAAAAACATCTTGAATAGAAGTTCATGGTTCCAAGAAGATATATCCTAACCTAGGATGATCCCCTGACTTTTTCTCTTGTGCCAACATGTTGTTCTGAGTGAAATGTCTGGACAACTACTGGATGGATTACAATGAAGGCATTCATGTCATTCATGCCCCATCAGGATGAATTGTAATAACTTTGGTGATCCATTAACTACTGTAAGTGTGAAAAAAACATTTTAGTTAACTGAAATTTAAAAAAAAACTAAACTAATTGAAACAGTATTGTGTACATTGTGACTGGGATGTCTACATGACTGTGAGTCAATTGTTGTGTTCTTATTGTAATACCTATTCTGAACTTCTTAAAGCCTCCCACACAGGTTATTCTGGCTGATTAGACTCTGCTCAGGTTGAAAGCGGGTGGGAGCTCATTAGGTCACAAATTCTTTCTACCAATAAGAATGACAAAGCTGTCATTTGTCCCGCCCTAACAGGTGCAACAGCACTAACAGGGGACTCAGGAAGATGTCAATAAATCAGTCTAACCACACCCACACAGTTCTGGGAAGAGGTCTACTCAGCCACATTAACTGAAAACGCCTGGGTGGAAGTTCAGGGCTTGCCCCTGACATATACAACTAATACTGAAACTGATACAAAATTAAACTAAAACTAACATTTTAAAATAATGAACTGAATGAGCAAACCCACTCTGGATACTATCTGGAAATAAACTGAATTGAAAAGAAAAATTAACAACAAAATAAAAACTAAAAAAAAAAAAAAAGCAAAACTATAATAACTCTGGTTCGAATATGTCTTTGGCATTTCTGCAATTTCTTGTCACTTATTGGCTAACAGATGCCCATACAGAAACATCTGTGAAATCCTCTATACTGTATATAGGCCTGGTCGGGCTCTAGTGTAAATCCACATTAGTTACAGATATATATGGAACCTGCTCCAATTCTACTTTGTGGCAGTGATTGTGTGCTCTACAAACTCCTCCCATCATGCCTCTGGGCAATTCTTTTCAACTCAGAGGCAAATCCATGCTGAGCTGAGGTATACGACTGGAAGATGTGGACTTAGTGAAAAGATCTAAACCCCAGAAGCAGATGGGTATGTGATGGCAACCACAGTAGAAAGCAAAACCAACAACCATCCATGGTTTTCCCATGCTTAAAATATCAAGCTTAAACCTAATGCCCCCCAGTCTCCAAAATAGACTCCATTCACTCCCAGCAAATTTGAACAGTCTGGGCTGCTGCCTCTCACAACAAAAGAGACATCTAGCAGTAAAAATCTTTAATTTACCCATAATGAAATCTGGTTATTTTGTTTTGCATATAACATGGTAGCTGCTTTGTCTTCACCTTTTCATGAGGAATGGGACACACTGCTGCAACAACTAAAGTAAGCCAACACGCTGACTCAGAGCACAAGTACATTCAGTCGTGACTGCTGCAGCCAAAATGCTCCCAATCAAGTATTTGGTGAACACACTATAATTTAGTTGTACACAACTGTACGTATTAATTAATTAATTAATAACACTATTTGTCAAAAATTAGAACTTCTCCCATGAAGATGCATTTTACAGTATATTACAACTGTGTTTCACTTGCCTGGGAGCCAGATGGATCTGCAAGCTCACATTTCATTTGATCATGGCAGATACATCTGGCCCCCCTCCTGTTCAGACAGTTTTCCAGCCGACCTGGCCCTGGGCGGACCAATCACTTCGTTTTAGGGATGCACATATTGCAAATTTCTCAGCCGATACCAATGTGTAGAAGTTTCATTTGGCCGGTGCGTATACCGATGCCCATGTTTGTTGTTGTTTTTTGCGCCAGGTAAACAAATAAATCTCATTATAGAAAAATATTGAACCATCTTCATCACATTAAGTGTGAATGAGCAGAAAGCAGCACAGCCACACCGGTGACTTCAGGAAAGCAAGGAAGAGTTTCTGTTGATTCTCTGTCATCTCCGACTCCGGCAGTGACCATGACGTCTGTAATAGTCAAGCTGCAGGCTACCGGTAAGCTAACTTTACTCTGTGTCTTTAGCTGCATGCTACCAGCCTGTAAGCTATGCTGTCTGCGAGGATTTCACCTTCTCGAATGCTGTGGTTAACATGGTCTAAGTCGCTCATTGTCGGTCGGTGATCTCTTGGCCTCCAGGGCATCCCTGTTTTTTTATTAGCTTTTAGGCAATCGTACACAAATTATTGTCACAGGAACATTCTTTTTTTAAGCTGGGTAGGCTACTGCTGTATGAGTCAGACCAATTAAAACAACATTAAGGCAGCACAAAATAGATAAACATCAGCTACTGCCATCAGTGCATGTCACCTTATTTGCTGAAGGGCCGATGACAGTAAATAGAGCGGAAATCGGCTGATTACGATGTCCAGCCAATGCATAATATGGGGCAGGTTTAAGATGATGACTGACAGAGGAGTGTCACCATCCTGTTGGTCCATCCAGCGCAGAGCACCATGCTCACGAAACTCAATTCAAACTGTAAAACTAGGCAGTGCTGATCAAATCCGAATAAAGACTCTGCTAAAGTATTGCTCTGTATTTCCTGCCTCAAATGTTTTCAGAAACCCATTTTGTGTACTGTTCAGCTGTAATTTGTAAAAGTTTATGTACGAGCTGCCATTTTGTTCGTTCTTGATAACGGACCAAGCACCGCCCCAACTTGCATGTGTCGCCAGAGACGGTTTAGAACCGAGATGCCACAACTCACACTAGTTTCCTGCATCTGTGTCACATGGGTTTTGCCACTACCACGCCACTGTAGGAGACTAGCGGCAGGTCCTGAGTGTATTGATGCCAATGGGAGAAGTAAACGTGAACAAAGATTATGACTGACTCTCTCGCCCTATAGTCACCAAAGTAAATATTGGACCAATTTTCCACAAGCCAAATACTCCAAAACTGAGATTCTGACACTAAAATGGCATTTTTCAGACGAACAAATCAGGAGACAACAAACTTAGTTCCAGATCGCAACACAGATAAGCTAATGTCTGCTAACGTTCGCAAACTCCCTAACAAAACACATTTTTGTAATGCTAAATATGGCTTTTAGCTGTGTAAATATCTTATGTTAGCAAAAAACATTATTAATAATGCGCTATCTTCAGTTATGGAGAATCTTTGCTCATCGCTACATAACATCTTTCATTGTTTTGATTTGTTGTATGTCTATCCAATTGAGTCCAGAGGCTTTTTGGTCTGCACCCCTTGGAAATCATAAATGAATTGAGCGGTTCAGTCTGGCGATGCCAGGCTAGTATTTCACTATGTTGTCATTCATTATCTATTGAAACACTAGCATCCCTTTATGGCTGCCCACATGAGGAGTTATTGCTGTTAAACAATACATTAATAAACACTTATAGCTGCATTGTAGTGTGTTAGAAACCATTTATTAAAAATCAATATACTACCTATGCTAAATAAGGGTTACGCAATACCAAGAAAACCAATGACTTACTCAAAGGTCAGTTAAGAAATCTTATGTCTGTAAATTGTATACTTTTATAAGATAAAATTAAATGGAAGATGAGCCATTTTCACAGCAGCCACAGAGACAAATTCATATTTGCAAGCATGAAAACAATATTAACAGGTCTTCAATATATCTTCCATGTTCTTAAGGGGATATAAGAACCACAGAAATCAAGATAGAAAAGCCCAACATTATCTTGTGATTGCTGCAAGACATTCTTGCACAGCAGGCATGTCTGGACCAATAAGGTATTGCTGCAATTCCAACATGAAGGCGGGAATTTGGGCAAGGAGGCAACATAAGGACAAGCTCACTGGGAGAAGCATGATCCTCATGATTTCTAACACTCAGCTGTTGTTAACCACACCTCCATTTAGAAACAGGAAGGTGTTTGAAACTAAAATGGGTATTGAGGGATTAGGAAACAATGAGACTGAAACATAACTCACTGTAGATGACGGTAAAGGGCCTAACATGAGTAAGTTGAACCAGATGTACTACTAACTCCTAACATTCAACAGACAATGAATAATTCAGTGAAAAAACAAGTCTTTTCTTGATTACAGATTAGTCAAGTTTTTCCTTCCAATTCCACAGCAGTCACATGTCAATACTCCATTTCTGAAATGTCATTTTCTTTTCAAAAGGGTGTAAAAATGGATTCATAAACACGAAAAACTCAACTCAAAGAAGGCTTAAGGGGCTTGAATGTCCCAGATAGCAAGAAAAGACCCTGTACATCAGTTATTCCCACAGAGGACTTGAAAACAAAAGCTTTATTCATGCTCAGAAGCAAAGAGAGAAACATGAATTCTAACGACAGAACAAATTGGACTTCTGATTATTTCATCATGTTCTCCTGAAATGGCTTTGAATATTAATGTTGAGTTTACAGATTACTTTTTTTCCCCTCTGACTGAAGACAACATGTTCTAGTAACATTACCATTAACATAATCCATTGAACATAAGAGATAGCGTAGATAGTATATGAATAGAGAAAATAACTTACAGTTTCAGAGGACAGCCAGTACCCAGTCTCACAGTTTTCAAGTGAAGAAGGCAAAAGAGCCGAGTGCTTGGTGGGGCACAGAATGTGGGCCTAGCCACTAAATGCAGTGAACCCCGCCTAAACTACTATATTTAAAGTGAACTGTAAAACAGACACACATCATACTTTCAGACCATGAAAAAGTGCAAATGTTCTGCCTACAATAAGTCAGGTTGGAAAAATTCTCTTTGCAAGGGAGTGAAGTCTTTCCACATGGAACCACAACCTAAATATACTCACTTGTCTAATACAGTCAGTTGATTCTTTCACTTGAGCAAGAGAGGTTAACAAATGACAACAAAGCCTGACAAATGCTATTAAGCCGTTTCTCAGCAAAGCCAACCAAAATGTCACAAGAAAAATAAACTGTAGGACAATTCCATTCATAGGCTTTGGCAGAGGGTCTTTGGAAACCCCCTAAAGACAGGGTTTTTTGTATCTGCTGCCAAAACAGTGCCCTTTATTAACCACACACCAGGCCCACGCCACGGCTTTCCTTTACTGTGGTCACTTCCACTTTGAAATGGACCAAGCACGCCTTCTGTGCCTTTGTGGTGGGTGCAGGAAGTGACAGTCAGGGGGTGCAGAGGAAGTGTCTATTCAGCAGGCAACTTCTGTGCACCTTTGATGGTGTCTTTCAAATTATTCACAAAAGAACAATCCTAAAGTGATTTTGTATTAGAGCCGCACAATTAATCGCAATTTTATCGAAATTGCGAAATGGACTAGTAAAATATCCAAATCGCAGGGGGGGCGGCGCAATAACCAAACCATTTTCAAACCATTCTGAATGAAGTATTATGGTGCTGCAGAGACATTTAAAGAAAAAATCTTTGTTTGGTAGCCTAGAAATCTAGACGCACCCTAGCTGCAGCAAATGTAATTTGCAGCCAGGGTCGTCTAGCAACTCTCCGTTGGCTTGCGAGCTGGAAAAACCAAACTCTCGCCGGGCCAATCACATCGTGTATAGAGTCGGTGGGCGGGCTTAACATAATGACGGCAGAGTTGCGACGGTTCCACGTGAATTCCCTGCTACTTGAAAACAAGGAAGATGGCTGCTGCTGCTAGCGGACAGTGATCTTCCAAATCGGCTTTTGGCCGTGACTCTGGAAGACTTGGAGTTCAGCTTTTCTTTGAGAAAAGAACGGCACTGAAATCATTCTTAAAAAAGGAAGATGTGTTAGGAGTTTTGTCAACCAGGTACGGCAAACGTTTAATCTATCAACTAGCTCCGCTACCTTCTTCGATGCTCTGGTTGGTTGTAGCGCTATCCTACTGCGTGCAGAGGGAATTTGAAAGACAACCGTTTATCCCTCCTCGGATTGAGCCCTGCAAAGGCTATTTGTTTGGTACAGATCCTCGCAAAAATCGCACTATAATCATTTTTAATTGTTTTTTTTTATATTTTACAATGAAAATTAACATAACGATACAAAAATAATCATTCCCTCCAATATCGTGAATCATATCGCAATCTCAATATTAGTCAAAATAATATTATTATATTATTTTTCTTATATCGTGAAGCCTTATTTTGCATCAGATCCAGATAAAGTCAAAAGTGATAAGTGATGTCTTTTCCTATTTTTAAAGGCTGCATTACAGTATAGTTATGTCATTTTACCAGACTGTTAGCTAGCTGTTTAATTATTTGCCTTTGCCTACTTCGTCATTATCTATACTAATAATTACTATATATATATATATATATGACGATTTTGTGATCATTAGGAGTCAAAATCAAAATCACGATTAAAAAATTGGATTAACTGTTCTGCCCCATAGGCGCCGATAATGTGGGTGCTCCGGAGCTCGAGCACCCACGGCAAATACTGAGCACCCAGTGCCAGACTACCAGTAGGCTACATTCATTTAAAATGAAACATTACAGTTGGTGCTAAGAGGAGCGTCTGTCATAGTGTGCCTAGGCTACTAGACAGGTGGAATTGATTCTTAATTTCCCACAAAGCTGATCGCGGTTACGTGGCAGTTAAACTTTTTATCTCCAATCCTATCTGTATATGTTGAAGTGACACTGTCCTGAGTTGAAAGAAGCCTACTTTTCGGCTTTATTATCCAGTTAATAGGCGTGTGTGTTCGTGTCCATTTCCTAAGGTTCTGAAATGCAATTTTTTTTGACTACTTCTTTTTTTTAAAGCACCCGTGAGCACCCACGGAGGAAAACATAAATCGGTGCATATGCTCCGCCCTACTCCCCACACATCAGCCTCTCGGTTAGGGGAGCGAGCATCTGAAAACATAGATCCTTTTCACCCAGATATCACTCTGTGTTTGATAGGCCAGTAAATATTTGATTGGGGAACAGCTCTCTGAAGAGATGTTTTATGGTGCCAAATAACAACACCGTCTCCCAGTCTGGGCCTTTGGAGTCTCAAGAAAATGAAATGTTATGGGACTGGGACTTGTAGCAGAAACAGAAGCTTTAGGTAAACATGACAGTGCCCAACCTCGCTCTCTCTTTTATCACCTCCTCCTGCAAACTCATACACAGTAACCCGGAGGAGAAAAGGGTTGTGTGCGATTCGTGTTCGCGACTCAGCGGTCCAGTTTTCCCTACAGTCCGATGAGCACTTCCCGTTTGACAAAGCCCCCCCGAGTCTCATTCCCCCCTCCTCTCACAAGATAAGCATTTCCAGCTGGTTTCACAAACATTACAAATGAGATCTAAAGGGTGCCACAGATTGTGTCTCTCATTTTCTCTCCCTCCCTCTTTCCCTCTTTTATTTTCTCCTGCTCACAGTGACTAGCCTTGTCTCCTGAGACAGGGTAGCTAGGGAAACTAGGCCAAAAACTGGACCGCTGAGAATTTAGTGAGCCCAAAACACATACACGCCAGCTCTGAGAAGCTTCTTTAACTGTGCTTATAGTAGCCTGGATACTACTCAACAAGCCTACACATACAGTTTGACTGATTTTGGGACGCTCATGTTACACTACTAAACTCCTCTGCGGAAGCAATAGCTGTGCACTAAGAGTCCAAGTTGCATTAAGAACATATTACTGTATATATCATCAACAGCCATTAGTACCATTACACAGCAATGAATTCACTGTCTCTAAGCACTAGAGAATTCTGCCTGCGAGTGGATTTTGTCACATTAGCCTGCCAAGCACAATGGTTTATTGTCAACGTGTGTGTTTTTCAGGAATAGTTAGACATCTTGCCGAGAGTGAGATGAGAAGACTGATAGCCTACCATTCTTAACATGAAAGTTATCTATCTTTTCATCTCACTCTCCATACACACACACACACACACACACACACACACACACACACACACACACACACACACACACACACACACACACACACACACACACACACACACACACACACACACACACACACACACACACACACACACACACACACACACACCTCTAACCTGATCAAAGACTAATATCATTAAACAGTAATTGTATTATCTAAAAACACACTTCATTTAAAAAAAAAAAAAAAAAAATACTTCTTGGTTCGTCTTTCCACTGTTCCAACAATCACTACTCTGGTTTAGTTGAAATAAACCCTTATTTCACCCATTTATATGTGAAAATATGCTGGCATTGTACGTCAAAAGTATTGTTTTTTTAAATGGAGTCTGGTGGGTTTGGCGATGGTGATTTCGGAGCAGTTTCTGGTTAAACTAAGAGGATCTTTATTTTACTTTATCTTTATTACTCTTTAACAAAAAGGTCTATCTCAGTAAGATTCCTTTCCATAATGTTGTCAGACACTTAAAGTGGCCATATTATGCTCATTTTCAGGTACATAATTGTAATTTGAGATTGTATCAGAATAGGTTTACATGGTTTCATTTTCAAAAAACACCATATTTTTGTTGTACTGCACATTGATGCAGCTCCTCTTTTCACCCTGTGTCAGGTCTCTGTTTTAGCTACAGAGTGAGACCTCGCAACTTCTGTAACATCTTTGTTGTCAGTCGCACATGCTCAGTAGCTAGGTAAGGACTACATGAGCTAGCTATCTGTTTCTCCAACTTTGGCCTGTGCAAGGCAGGATTACCGGGAGACTTCTTCTAAACGAGGGCGCACTTCCAACTTTGTGTGAAATACCTGCAGAACAAGGACATGTAAGCAGTAAGTAGTAACTCATTTTGGCTAGTGACGTAGAAAGTCGTGCAGATTTTGAACAGCTCACCCAGAGACTGAAGGCAGGACACATTCAGAAACCGGATCTCACTCAAAACAGCATGGATGGGTTTTTTTCAAAGTTTGTATGCGTGTGGAAGCACCAGAGACAAAAAATAACACCCCAAATCCCAGAAAAAGTGATTTTTTCATAATATGGGCACTTTGAAATAACAACCTGAGTCCGTCAGTTGCAAAAACTGCACTTTTAGTGCATGGAAATTGCGATGCGCATTTGCCCTACAGGATTACATTGCAGCCTGGTTCGTGGATGCCGGATGGAGCGTTCTCACTCAATACTGGACCAATTCCAAAGAGTGTTGTTTACATCAGTCAAGTAGACAATGCATGGGAAAATAGGGTTAAAAAAATATCAAAATTACCCTTTAAAAAAAGTGTGTGGTGGTGTTATTAATCAATGCTGCTTCCTGTGATTGTCTCATGGTAATATATGTAATGTGTTCCCTCTTATAATAACAGAAAGATCAAGATCATGAGATTTTCCTGAATTAATAAAGCTTAACTAACCACTTCTGAAAGAAAAGCACACACCTAAACAGTGCAGCGCCACAGCCAATCAGGGGCTCTTATACCAAACTACATGCTGAGTCTGTTTTCATTCGAAAACACAGATTTGTTTGGTAATATGCAACACCAAAGCACAATATGAGCTGAATGCTTTTGCGTCATTACCTCATCTCGAGGCCATGTTGACATCTACTTTTTAAGACCATTATTATTTCAGTTGATATCGTTCTTACATGGGGCCAAAATAAGTTTGAGTTCACTGAAATAAACACAAACTAATTGGCACACAGCAAACCTGGGGGCAGGTAGTACTCCAGTAGGGGAGTACTAGTGGATTTCAAGAGCTCCAGGCAAACTATAATTAAGCTGCCATGTGGAGTCTGCTGCGTGCCATGCACTGTACTTGATGGGTACTTAAAGGCGACAGAGTACATGCAAAATACCCAGAGAATGGGAGGAAGAGGGGTTTGGGTTGTCAATCAGGGCCCACAGCTCATTTTTTCCCCGGGGCTTTGTACAGTGATGCTTCAACAGTGTCAGAGTTTAGGTATTAGTTTCACTGGGGCCCACGCCATGTTAAAAATATATTATGTATGCACTCACAGTCCAGTACAGTGTTTAGGGGGTATCAGGGCTGTGCAATTAATCAAATTTGGATTGCGATTTCGACTCCTAACGATCACAAAAACAATGTAATCGAAAAAAAACCTATTATTTTGTATGTAAACTTTAATTTTGTCTTGGGTTCTGAATGACAGGTGCACTTTCGCCCCTCCCGGAGGCTAAACTCACTCAGCCAATAGTCAGAGAGGTCCGGTTTGTTTGTGGTTAGGGCCGCACAATATGTCGGGTTTTTTATCGTCATCGCGATATCAACTCGTGCAATAAACACATCGCGAAAGGCTGCGACATATCTCGAAGGACACTCAGAGATTGTTTTTCTGTTATTTGAAAGTGCACTTTAAAATGTAACTGTCATTCCTTTTTTTTTTAGTGGTGCCTTTTACATTCAATTCAATGTTCAATTTGTTCAATAAAAGAATGTTGGAAATGATTTCCTTTCATTTATTTTAAATCCAACAAGCATTTTGTTGTATTTTAGCAGAATAGTGAAAGTAGCAGAACTGAGTACACTTTAATATCTGTTTATTTATTGCAAGTCATATCACTATTGCATATCGCATATTTTCCTCATATCGTGCAGTCCTATTTGTGGTATCTGTTGGCATTTAAAAAATCAGCGCACGAGAAGATGGCGGAGGGAGAGAAGCGGCGTTTGGTGAGCAGGAAGGGGAAAGCAAATTCCGTTGTCTGGGAACAGTTTGGATTTGAGGAATCCGACGTGGAGCGTAACACATCGTCTGCGAGATTTGCTATACACAGTGGTGTCTGCACTAAAAACTCTGTTTAAACAGCTGAAGCATTAATTCACGTATGGCCTACTAACATTAATAAAGACAAAAACTGAAAGAGAAGACAACATCAACAACAAATCGTGTTAAATAATACTCGTGTTTTCCATATTGACCAAAATAATTGTGATTTTCTTCCATAATCGAGCAGCCCTAGGTGGTATTGTATACTAAGTTCACAGCTGCTCTAATCAAATCTAATACAAATTCATATCATATTTCCGTGTGTTGTAAAGCAAGTGCAGTATGTCTGATAAGGGAGCACATATGGCGAGATTCCTGAGAATTCCTCCTTTCAAAAAGGAGAATAAGTGTGCTAATTGTGTCCACATATCATTAGTCCCAAGGGTCTGCAGGTCTGTAATTGCATATGAGCAAGTCATTTATTAGGACTTGTTTGTGAGCTCAAAATAGGATCTGAACTGAGGTTATGCAGTGCAGAGCCCCAACACAGACTCTCACTTATAACAAGTGTGGTATTGATGAAGAAGGCCACAGGAGGGAAAGATCGGGAAGGTAATAATAATCACCGAAGCCTGTTGTGAGGTGCGTTTGGTTGGAAATCCGGAGAATAAAGTGACCTACATTCTTAAAAAGAAAGATTGATGGCACAAGCCTGAAATAAAAAAGCTACATTTGAAAGGTTATCAGATTGAGTTGGACCCTTGTCAAAGCTCCAGAACAGATGCTAAATGGACAAAGTGGTGAGATGATTTTTCCAACTGCTGTTTCAATCTCAATTTCGAAGCCAACACAGACGTGTAAAAAAAAAAAATGGAAATTTGGAAATCTACAATTCCATGCAAACTGGGCAAACTGTGATATGATCAAAAGCTCCAGAAAATAAACTAAATGGGCATTGTGTTAAGATTATTTTGTCAACTTGTAACCAGATAATTACGTTTGTTTTTTTTATTTCAAAATCATTTCATGATCTGGTTATTCCATAGGCAGGGTCATTTTGATTTTAGACATGACATTTCAGCACTTATGGAAACAATATAGCCTACATTTTTGAAAACTGTCCATTTCAGACATGTTTAGAAGCTTGGACAGGCAGTGTTTAACACCACTGTTCAACTGAGAAAGCCTGACAAATTATCAGACTATCAAGACGATAAAATAAATGTGGATTACTGGTTGTTATTTGAATCTGTGAGGACATACTGTAATTGTAATTATTAATAATAAATGAAATGTTCTCCTATAAAGAAACACTGTGAGGCTGAAACTTAGTGTCAAATCTGGCTGTGGAAGTTGTGCTTTCACCTTACAACTCAATGAAACATTCAGGTTAGCTTGCATTGCATGGATTTAATAATTTGGTGTGAATAATGACATTTCTTCAAGTTTACAAGTTTAAGACGGCTTAGTCTTGCTTTGCCAGACCTTCCTCCACAGCGCTGCGGAGGAAGGTCTGGCTAGTCCACACAGCATTCTGGGATGGGAGGAAAACGTGCTCTGGTTTATTGGCATTTCTTTAAACCAATCACAATCGTCTTGGGTGGCGCTAAACCCCGAACGGAGCAACGGTGCCTCTGCAAAATAGCCTCGGGGAGGAACTTGTTTTGATGGAACGTGTGTACGTTCAAAGGTTGTTTGAGTCGTGCAACAGAAAACTCAGATTGGACAGATAGTCTAGCTAGCTGTCTGGATTTACCCTGCAGAGATCTGAGGAGCAGTTAACCATAGTCCTCACAAATCCACCGGAGTTTAGAATAACAACATAAAGAAAGCGGAAGGTAACGGACATCGGCGAAAAGACATGCATTCTGGCGGAATTTCCTGCGGCACCGGATCAATCCCGGAAGTGGAACATCGAGGATATAGACTAATGACAACCCTTTACACAACTGCATGTAAACTAGCCACATAGCCTACTGTACGCGATATGCACCAAGGGGTTGACTTCGAACATTGATTTGTCTGATCAACCAATAGTTTAGTCAGAAAGTCATGATAATTAGGTATGCAACTAATGATTATTTACATTGTCAATGAATCTGTTGATTATTTTCTCAATTAATGGATTAGTTGTTTGGTCTATAAAATGTCAGAAAATGGTGGAAAAAGTTGATCAGTGTTTCCCAAAGCCCAAGATGACGTCCTCAAATATCTTGTTTTGTCCACAACTCAAAGACATTCAGTTTACTGTCACAGAGGAATAAAGAAACTAGAGAAATATTCACATTTAAGATTTTTGCAACTATCAAAATAGTTGGCGACTAATTTAATAGTTGACAACTAGTCGATTAATCTTAGCAGCTCTGATGATAATCTTGGCACGTTGAAGATAATGACCTGCATTACCACTGGTTACATTGCTGATAGTGCCCAGGCTTGCTTGACAATACACAGTTGTAACTGCTCACTGGCAGTTTAAACACTGTTGAGGGTTAGCAAGTAATGGCTTGCTTTATTATTTATAACCAAGTGAACGAGAGTCTACCACAACAGATCGTAGCTTAGCTGTGGTCTTCACATGGCAGCTAGGCTACACTAAGTGGACTAAATGCAGCGTTTAGGTGTCACGCTGTGACTGGGAACAGGCCACAGAGACACACCGCTGACACATCTGAATGGGACAAGGTGGGGATATTGATAGGTGACATGGATGAAGATAAGGCAGACAGACAGACAGACAGACAGACAGACAGGCAGGCAGACAGGTAACTCACGTAGTGTTTAGACGGATTGCGCCTCTTCTCCACGTCCACGACTTTCACGTCCAGCACAGTCCGAAACTGCATCTTGACCCTGCAAAGGCTATGCATAAAAGCGACAGACAGGCAGGCAGCTGCGGCTCCAGATAAGCTATAGTAGGCTATATATCTTGTATTACGGGAGAGAAATAACAACATTCATCGCTGTGTCATTTAACGTCAACCAATTCAGCGGTCCATTAAGAGAGCAGGCAGCTCAGACTTCCCTCCGTTGACGCAACGACCATTTAAATCTGGTTAGAAACTTATCAATAGTACATTTAAGCCTGTTCTGGTCGCTCTCGGTGAAATACACACGGCCGAATATCCAAGCAGACAGCGATGTTCATTGCCTTCAGTGGCCAGTGTCGGACGGCGTGCTGAATGATGAAGGCGGTCACATAAAAAAAAAAATATATAGGAGGAGAAAAAAGTGAAGCGAGTTCCTTTGTGTTTGCCGCGATGCCTAGAAAAGGGGCATCTGTATACCTGGAGGTTACAGGGCTGGTTGAAGGCAAGGGAGCCGGCAAATTCAGCGCCAAACGCCTCCTGCGTTTCAGCACGCGCAGTGAATTTAGGGAACGGAGTGGGATGGGCTTCATGCACGTACCCAGGGCTACTTGGAAAAAAAACGTTTGTCTGTGTCTTCTTAGATAAGAAACGTGCTGTTTGTGTGACATAATTATGAAGCTGCTTTTGTAGCAGCCGAGGCACGGTGTAGGCTAGAGTCTTGCACTCTGTTTATCATTTCACTCATTTAGTCGTCTTCCTTCGGGGCCCCATAACTTTTCCTCCCCGCTTAAGAGAATATGAAATAATGTAGGCTATCTGACACAATATATAGGCCTGAATTCAACGGAAACTCTATGTTTTTTAATTGAAATGTCCCTAATTTCGCTCTGCACAACAGAGGGCAGCGTGGTTATGAAGCTCTAGCCTACATGCTCAGTTTGTTCACAATCTCCTGGCTCTGAGTCATGAGCAGAGCTTTCTGGCCGGAGACACGACGAGCAACTGGAGATATGGATACAGATGTTTCACAGGCGACCAATCAGCAGCAGCCTGCTCTACATGAAAGAGCCAATTGACGACCAAACACTGCCCCCCTGTGTGTGCACACAATTAGCACGAGGATAAAAATAAATAAATAAAAAGCCCATTGAGAGGTTGAAGTTATTTCTTGTCATTTATTTCAGAAAATTAAACAGCTAAGACGCATTAAGACTTTTAACAGATTTTCAGAGCTTTACTAAGACAAGACCAGTATCAGCCTTGAGCCCAAGGCTGCAATTCCAACTGGGCAACTGCCCCAGGGCACAGGACTCCGGGGGACCTAAAAGCTCCAGTCTCACTGAGTGTCAGCTGCTTTGTGTTATTGTAATTAAATATGCAAGGATGGATTACCAACTAGGCAAAGTTTGCAATTGGCCCAGGGCCACATATCCTCAGGGGGACCCCAGAGTTCATTGTAAAGCAATTCATTTGTGGCTATTTATTTAATTGGCTTTCAGGCAAATCATACATTTGTAATTAAAGGGGAACTCCACCAGGTTTCACACAGCTTATTTTAGTCAACATGGTGAGTGAGTGCTACTCAGCATGTAAAAACAGCGGTGTAGTATGTTTTTGTTCGCTCTGCAGGGAGCTTTCCAATGCCTGAGAAAATGTTGTTTTCTCGCCTTGGGTTTAGAGCCTGCGTTACAAAGCCCAGCATGGAGTTTGACAGACATTTATTAGTCAGGGGAAGTCAATTGAGTTACATTTTGGAAAATGTAGGATCCAACTTTTTGAAGCATGATCTATAGTTTGAACTAAAACTCTAAAGATCTATGCTAGAGATACATCATGTGGCATACTTGGCATGAGTACCGCATCATATTTGAGTCATTATAAAAAACACATGAGGATATGACATATTGGTGCATGTTGCATATTGGAATTATGATGTGCTTGTTACTGCTTATTTAATTATCGTGTCAGAGATGGTAACAATAGCATTTACCAGTAGTAAATAGTAAATGTAACACTATTTTTCTTACGTTTATCTTATGTAGTTTGTGTATGTCTAGCCAGCCAGGTGGGAGGGTGCATCAGTTCAGATTAAGGATGAAATGGGCATGGTTTAGGGGTGGGAAAGTGGACGAGAGGGATGCTGCTTCTTGAAATATTTTCTTTTAAATATGTTGCTGTTCTGTCTTGAGAAAAACATGGTATCACGTTTTTTTTTATTAAAGAAAACGTTATCCAATACAAATTGGATATAAGGTCAGAATGAGGGGGCTTAATAGGGAACCAGGAGCTCATTTTTTGCCCCAGGGCTCCCTAGAAGGTTAATCCAGTCATGCATGAGCCTTGTCTTTGTTGCCTGGTCTGTTATTTATTTCCTATTTATTTTAACATTTCTACTATCATAAATATTTACAACAGTGGCCTTGAAAGCTTCCCTGATGTCCTTTTTCCTAATTATATAAGGCACACATTTATCTTTAACTTAATATTTAACCTTAGAACACTCACTTAAAATAAAACAACAAATATATGGCCTGTGAGCTCAGTTGGTAGAGCAGGCACACACATATTGAGGTTAATTCCTTGACGCAGAAGGTCCGGGGTTCGAGTCCGACCTGTGACGGTGTCCTGCATGTCTTCCCCCTCTCTCTCCCCTTTCATGTCTGAGCTGTCCTATTATTAAAGGCGGAAATTCCCATGAAAATAATGTTAACAAAAAAAACAAATATGCAGTTCAACTGATATTGGCAAATGCCACATTTATAGCAGTATTAGTCAGGATGAACAAAGGAAATCAAATGGCATGATTTTACTTAAACATATGGGACGCTCACATTTAGGAGCAATAAGCCTTACTACACAGAGTATATACAGTAATACTGGGTTCCTGACTCCACTGGGCTCAAGTTAAAACACAGTGTAATGGCTGTCGCTGGTGCTGACGATGTCACTGTTGCACTCCAGTGATTTGAGGACCAGCTCCAGTGCCGCTTTGGTCAGGTTGAGGCTGTAGCGCTGCCTGACTGCAGACAGGATGTGCAGGATGTGGCAACCCTTCTCTGCATCTAGAGGCACAGGAGGAAGCAACTGTCAACACACAGGTAGACGTAATGTGGCCAGGAGAACCGAGGTTATATGGAGACGGTAGAGCAACACTACAAACAGGGATTTATGGCGTTACGTCTAACAGTTATTAAGCATTTTTATTGGATTTATTTTTTACAAAAATCTTGCAAGAATTCCATTTTACAAGCAGTATCACAGAAAGGCATCTAAATGAAGCCCCGATTTAAAGAGATTAGCAAGTGACATAAAGTAGATGTGATTGTTGTGATTGTACTAATTTGATATTTGACAAGCAGATTAAAAAAAAAAAAGTTTAATTCTTGACTTCTTTAACTGAATGATAATTACTGCTTAGTCTGGATCAACGGAAGTACATTCTGACAAGGATGTCGACTCTGCGTGTTGTCGTTCTCAAACTCCCTTCGCTTCGCGAAACAACAGCAAACTTCGAGCTAGCAAGCTAAACGCTGAAAATGTCAAGTTTTGATGAACGTCTGGATCGTGCAACAAGGCAAGCCTGCTTGGTTCTTTCGAGGAATGATTGTAAAGATTTTAAAATAATATGTTTACGGCATTTACTCTCTAAACTGGGACGTTTTGGGATCAATTGGTGGATTGCTGAGAACGAAGTACACACGGTGATAAACTGGTAAGAGCAATATGACGTTTAACCATGTATCCAGCTAATTTAAAAAGCTCATGTTGCTGTATTGTGTGAACAGTTAACTTTATTTATTTTTTATGTCGTGTTTTCTTTTGCTGCATCCAAAACAAGTTCCTTCCAGAGACTACTTTGCGGAGCCACCGTCGCTGCGTCCGGAGCTTAGCGCCGCCCAAGACGATTGTGATTGGTTTAAAGAACCAATCACAATCACACAGAGCGTTATTTTCTCCTATCCCAGAATGTATCTGTGGTGTAGCCAGACCCTACTCCACAGCGATGTGGAGATAAGCCTGGCAATTCGAGAGTAATGACTGCTATACTCAACATATTGCCCCAAAGTAAATTGTCAGTGAGTCAAACTAAAACTACAGTAGTTCAACATTAATCCAAAGGGTGTTTCATTTTAATAATTAAGAGTTAAAAAAGAATAAGTGCACCTACACTTCTCTCTCTTTGAGTCCTCCCTGATAATGTCTTTGACAGCAATGCGTAGATCTGTGTCATGTGCAGTCACCTGGTGAGGGACATAAGCATCAAACAGACTCGTGCATAATGAATCCTCACAATAATAACCTACTGAAGTGGGAAGAATCTCTTTAGGATATCTCTGCTGTTTCTTACGTGATAGACCTCGTCCTGGGATTTGACTTTGCGGTACACAATACCCTCGTCCTGTAAAATTTGCAGTGCCTCCTTCAGGAGCTGGCGGAGCTGCTGGCATGCAGATGGACCCGCCACAGGCTCCTTCACAGCAACAGAGAAGCATGATAACACAACAGAGCTGAAATGAAGGTATATTTGAAACGGCACAAGTTTTAACAATGTTTTTGTTTTTTTTACACAGTCAATATATGGATATTAGCATGTGGAGATGGGATAAAGCATTAAACAGAAGCAGAGGAGGACACTAGTGTGGCATCTATTACAGTTTTATTTGCCTTCTGTTGCAAGTTAAGATAATTTTTTAATCAAATTGCACTTAGGGTTGGAAATCTTTTTCTGATACCGGTGCTAAAACGGTGCTGGTGCCTAAATGGTGCCTGAACCGATACATTTAAAATGTAATACCAATAAGTTACTTCCCCAGTCAATTGCTGTTAAACAACAAGATGACAGAAGGGTGCGTTACAATGATGTTGAATGCACCATTAAGTCATGTCGATGTTGTTTCTTTGATATCTCAGATTCCGGCAATGGCCATGGTGCAGCTATTCTCCTCTGTGTCTTTAGCTGCAGACTGTTGGACGTCCCGGTGTTGGAATCCTTTCCAGTAAAATACAGCCACATGTTAGACAGTTCAGCTTACAGCATTTTAACCGTCTTTAAGCAAACTACTAGCTAACAGTAGGCTAACGCTACCTGCTGCTAAGTGTATTGTTAACTAGCGTCACGTGTTGCAATGCTTCTGTGGCCCGTATCGTCCATTTCAGGAGCCTCAGAGGGCAGAGCAGGCATTTAAGTGGAAGCGAAAAGAGGCACCAAAATCATTTGGTCAGGTAGATACCAGTCGTTTAGGAACCGTGGCCATTCTTACAACATGTAGAGGTACCCAAACCTAATTGCACTGCTACGTGGAAACATCTCAGTATGCTGAATTATTGTCCATTTTTGTGGGAAGAAGGAAAACTAAAGTGTAGAAATACATTTAAAATGAAAGAATACAAATTATCCTTTAGGCTAGAAATCCAATCCTTGCCACATTCTCACCTGAGAAGGACATTTGAAGTACAGCCTTGACGTTTTATTTTTCATTTCATCCCACCACCACACACATCTTCAAAAAGAAATGGTTGGTATTATTATTGGGGCGTACCTGGTCTGCTGATGCTGTTTGAGGCTGGCTGGAGATGAGAGGCTGCAGGAGATCCTGGACATCATAGGGTCTGAACCTGCTCACCGACTTCTGCTTAAAGAAATCCTTGATGGTATTCGTCGCCTTGCTGAGGGAATTGATGCCTGAGTCACTGAACAACAGACAAAAAATATGGTCTTAATACAATTTACACTAATGCTTATATATACTGTTTAGATATAAATAGACAATCATTGAGTCAGGTTCCACTGTGACAGCTTGTTACTATTACTTTTGAATTTCATAAATTACTTAGGATGCATTCCAATGTTTAGTTGTGGTTTTCTTCCTGTCTATGTATGTGGAAATTAAAGCCTGCTTTCATTGTGGTTCAATGTAAAGAAGTGTACTTTACAATGTATCTTGTGATATTTAATATTTTTTAATTGCTGCTACCTGCTATGTTTCACTACATCTTGTAGTACAAACAAACACAGTGAAACTTTAAGGGGCAACACCTCAACGTTCGTTTGAGTTCAGCGGAGCAGACGACAGAGTCGTAGAATTGCGACTTCGTGACATTCTGAATCAATGACGGAAATAATTTGGCAGCAGCGGGCCAAAGACATCAAATCTGTGTGGAGCCAGAAGGAGACTGTAACTTTCCTCCAACGAATACATGAAACAAACAGAAATGCCATTAATTCCATCACGTTTTCTACATAGTTTTCCACCATCCAGCTTTTATGATTCTCATTTAATTATGTTATGTCATAGTTAAGATCGGGCATCGAGAACCGGTTCCAACTTCAGGGTTTCTGCAGGTTTCACCAAGTCAAATTTAAGACTTTTTAAGACCATTATAAATTAATTTCAAGACCTATATCACGACTTCAAAAACAACAAGAAAAGTAAATGCCAGAGTCCGGAAACATCGCTAAACTTGCACTTCCCCATAGCTGAAGAATAAAATCCGTTCTGAAAGAGACTGGCGCTGCCTTGCACTCAGCTGCAATATAAGTTGCATCTGGTCTTATTTTGTAGTCGTAATGCAGCGAATTATATTTGGAGTAGAGAAAGAAAGAACAACAACACCACGGAATAAAAAAAAAAAATACATTGTAAAGCTCTGTGGGAGCATTTAAATTAGATAATTTAGACCTGTTTAAAATGATTTAAGACCTAGAACACAATTCTTCAGTCAATTTAAGACTTTTTAAGGCCTAAAATGTTGATTTTGAAATTATAGACTTTTTAAGACTTTTTTAAGACCTCACCGACTGCTAATATTCAGTGGATAGAAATGCATTATAAAGCATTGTCTTTTTCCAGTTTTCTGGGAATTTGTTTAAAATGTACAACAATTTGGATGGAAACCTGGCTACAGTGTTGTAATCTACTGCAATGGTACGATAAGCGATGGATGTTTATACCCCGTTGCAGTAGGCTGCAGCTGGGGGGGTTTGTCATAGCACTGTCTGTAGAGCTGAGGAAGCTCCATCATCCACGCTATCTGGACCGCCATCACCGGGTCATTCACTTTATCTGGGAACACACACGGACACAGATACACACATGATGAATGGTCAGGGCATATGGATGGCATGTACTCTCAAATAAAAAAAATGAGCTGTGCGTGGTGGTGTTGAGTGTGTGTGTGTGTGTGAGTAAGACAGACACATGTAGGGCCATCAAAAAATGAGACTGCAGTGTGTGGTGGAAGTTTTTCGATGCAGCAGGTGTAGATGTTTTAAAATAGGAAGGTGAAACAAAATAAGGACAGTCGAAGACTAAACCAAGTTAGGTTTTTGTATTTTATTAAGTATATTTGCAAATATAGGAGGAACATGATTTCACAAAAGGCACAGCAGCCCCGTGTGGAATCGTGTATTCTCTGAGTGAACAGAAACACTGAGCTTATATACACAAAAAGGAAATGGGAGTGTTAACCACACATGTTCTGGTCTAAACAGGACTTAGCATTTCTTACAGGCATATCTGAACACAGGATACAATCTAAATCATAAGAGACACCCTGGAGCCTCTGCGTCTCTTCCCTCTTGCCCCACTATCACCCTGGGGGTCACATACCCCGTACATCTCGAACTAGCAAGGGAAAACTGGATCTTCACAGAAAGATAGTTTACTGTGACCTTGTACCTTTATCGGTTCAAACAAGGCCTGTACGCATTCGTCTCCAGACTTTGTGTACACAATCTACATGTGAGAATGAGATAAACTCCCTTCCAGCATTGTGAGAGAAACACAAAAAGAAATTATACGAATAATATAGAGAATCGTGCTTAAATGTAATTTTTGCCATTACAAGTGCTAGGATGAAGAATGTCACTTCAAGCGTGTGTGGAGAGGATTACGTGAGCTATTGCACGTTCTTATTGGAAGATTTGTTCTTTCTAATGAACCACTGGTTAAATGTTGTTATTCTTGGACATTGGTTGTCTTATTCTAATATAGCTCGTAGGTAAATTAGTAGACTTGCACTGCCAGACCTATCTCCACAGCGCTGTGGAGTAAGGTCTGGCTCGACACACATACAGTACATTCTGGGACAGGAGAAAAAAAACACTCCGGGTTGTTTGCATTTCTTTAAACCAATCACAATCATCCTTGGCGGCGCTAAGGAAAAAAAAGTAACCTAACTAAGCTCCTGATGCAGCAACGGTGGCTCTGCAAACTAGTCTCGGGAAGGAACTTGTTTTGGTGGAACAAAACAATATTAAATGAAGTTAACTGTTCATACAATACAGTAACGTGAGCTATTTAAATTAGCTGGATACATGGTTAAACCTCATTCGCCCTTACCAGTTCATCATTGTGTGTACTTCGTCTACAGCAATCCCACCAATCGGTCCCAAAACGTCCCAGTTAGAGAGTAAATGCTGTAAACATATTCTTTGTAAATCTTTACAACCATTCCCCGAAAGAACCAAGCAGGCTTGCCTTGTTGCAAGATCCTAGGCCCGTTTCACACTGGCTGCGTTTCTGTTGCGTGTCAGTTGCGTGGCGGCTGCGTGGCGTTTTCTATGTCTTTACAAACCAGAAACATGTCTGACGCGGCTGCTCCTAGCCTTGTCTGTACACATGTATGTTTCCCATTGATAAAATGCACTAGTATACTTCACGTTAAACATAAATACAGTGGGGAGAACAAGTATTTGATACACTGCCGATTTTGCAGGTTTTCTCACTTACAAAGCATGTAGAAGTCTGTAATTTTTATCATAGGTATGTGTAACTGTGAGAGACGGAATCTAAAACAAAAATCCAGAAAATCACATTGTATGATTTTTAAGTAATTCATTTGCATTTTATTGCATGACATAAGTATTTGATACATCAGAAAAGCAGAACTTAAAGGGATACTTCACCGATTTAGCATTAAGCTTTGTATCAGTAGAAACACGGTAGTATTTTTGAATGACTGTGCTTCCCTCCCTCATGTCCCCCTGAGAGGGGAGATCTCTGTATTGTGGGTCTGCAAAAAAAATCTTCCGATGACATAAAACGACGATTTTTGCGTCAACGGAAGATTTTTGCCCAGAGGCAAAGGACTACAGCCAGTACTAGGAGATACTTCCGCATAGCCCATAGGGGGTTGGACTCCGGCATTCTCCGAAATTTCACGAACCAAAACGACTGTCAGCTATCTTGAATCCTCGCGTAGCTTAGTGGCTTCTCAGCATCAAAACTTTAGATAGATTTATTCATCCCGAAGGAAATTTTAGAACAACAATTATGTGCATTCAAACTACTACCGGGATACATTGGTACAGATCGGAGAATATGCAGGACACTTTATTACAGATGGAATACTCGACACAGCTTCGCCCGCCTGCTATGGAGACCAGCGGTGCTGATCGACTCCTCTGGCCGGTGAAAGGACATCATCAGCGGGGGACATTGAACGCTAGTCGGCCACCTGTTCCATCAATCCTGCTTGCAAGTGTCCGCTCATTAGACAACAAACTGGACTACATCCAACTTCAATGAAACTCCCAAAGCGAGTTCAGAGACTGTTGTGTTTTTATTGTTGTGGAAACAATTGCTGTATCGGACTATCCAGCTACCGGTCTAGCTACTCTACTAGCTCTGTCACCGGGTAAGACTAGCTAGTGGAGGTGAGCTGTGTTAACACGGACTGCCTGGTGCAGAAATGGGGGTGCTTGTATCCAACTAACTGCTAACTGCTGGTGGAGTTTTGGTCGCTATTTACATTCTACATTACACACAAATGTGTATACTCGGTGATACAGTCTACCAAGCGCTAATGATAGTAGCTAGCTATGTGTTAGCTGAACTTTACGGAGCATATCATGTGTGTCCATTGGAGGGACAGTCGCAGCTAACGAAACCCCAACTGTTCACAAAAAGTCATTAAATTGAAATCGAACACCATTATTAGCTTTATAAGACATTGGGGAATATGTTATGTAAGTGGCGTGAAGAAATTCAAACTGTAAATATACGATTTACGAGTTATGCCGAAAGTGTAGCCTAGCTTGCAGCTCCGGAGCTCCGCAGAGCCCCGACCCCCGGTCACCGAGAAACGGTGACTTTCACTGGGTACAGAGGTTGCCACTTTCTCATCAGACTGTGTGGAGCTCCTAAAGTCCGACACGCCTTACCAAATTTGCAATTAGCCATACATTTTCGTAAAACGGCCCATATTTGAGCTTTAGCTATATAGCTATATATTAATTTAATAACGAAATAGCCCGACAAACAATGTATAACTTTGCAGTGTCTGAAATATGAGATCTGCTGTCTCGTCTCCAATGTGTTTTACAGCCTACCAAGCGATAATGCTAGTATGTGTTAGCTGAACTTTACGGAGCATATCATGTGTTTCGTATGTCGTTTTTATATAATGTCATTTTTATATATTTGAATTGTGTAACCACTTGAGCCACGGTGAAACGTTGTTTTGTGTAGCTATATGGTTGAAATGACAATAAAACACAGTTGAATCTGAATTGAGTGAACCGTCTCACTATCTGTCTGTCTGTCTGTAAATGGTAGGCGTGGCTTGGGAGTGTACTCAGAGCAGCGAAGCAAGTGCATTCTGGGATTTGGTGTCTTTCATCCACATGAGCCAAAAACACATTTTCTGGCTCTTCTTGGCCTAGAAGGCACCAATTTCAATTTTTTTTCACATTTATACTACACAAGTGACCCAATTTAAAGATATATTCAGCTTTCCAACGGTGAAATATCCCTTTAATATTTGGTACAGAAACCTTTGTTTGCAATTACAGAGATCATACGTTTCCTGTAGTTCTTGACCAGGTTTGCACACACTGCAGCAGGGATTTTGGCCCACTCCTCCACACAGACCTTCTCCAGATCCTTCAGGTTTTGGGGCTGTCGCTGGGCAATACGGACTTTCAGCTCCCTCCAAAGATTTTCTATTGGGTTCAGATCTGGAGACTGGCTAGGCCACTCCAGGACCTTGAGATGCTTCTTACGGAGCCACTCCTTAGTTGCCCTGGCTGTGTGTTTCGGGTCGTTGTCATGCTGGAAGACCCAGCCACGAACCATCTTCAATGCTCTTACTGAGGGAAGGAGGTTGTTGGCCAAGATCTCGCGATGCATGGCCCCATCCATCCTCCCCTCAATACGGTGCAGTCATCCTGTCCCATTTGTAGAAAAGCATCCCCAAAGAATGATGTTTACACCTCCGTGCTTCACGGTTGGGATGGTGTTCTTGGGGTTGTACTCATCCTTCTTCTTCCTCTAAACACAGCGAGTGGAGTTTAGACCAAAAAGCTCTATTTTTATCTCATCAGACCACATGACCTTCTCCCATTCCTCCTCTGGATCACCCAGATGGTCATTGGCAAACTTCAGACGGACCTGGACATGCGCTGGCTTGAGCAGGGGGACCTTGCGTGCACTGCAGTATTTTAATCCATGATGGCGTAGTGTGTTACTAATGGTTTTCTTTGAGACTGTGGTCCCAGCTCTCTTCAGGTCATTGACCAGGTCCTGCCGTGTAGTTCTGGGCTGATCCCTCACCTTCCTCATGATTATTGATGCCCCACAACGTGAGATCTTGCATGGAGCCCCAGACCGAGAGAGATTGACCTTCATCTTGAACTTCCATTTTCTAATAATTGCACCAACAGTTGTTGCCTTCTCACCAAGCTGCTTGCCTATTGTCCTGTAGCCCATCACAGCCTTGTGCAGGTCTACAATTGTATCCCTGATGTCCTTACACAGCTCTCTGGTCTTGGCCATTGTGGAGAGGTTGGAGTCTGTTTGATTGAGTGTGTGGACAGGTGTCTTTTATACAGGTAACGAGTTCAAACAGGTGCAGTTAATACAGGTAATGAGTGGAGAACAGGAGAACTTCTTAAAGAAAAACTAACAGGTCTGTGAGAGCCAGAATTCTTACTGGTTGGTAGGTGATCAAATAATTATGTCATGCAATAAAATGCAAATTAATTATTTAAAAATCAAACAATGTGATTTTCTGGATTTTTGTTTTAGATTCCGTCTCTCACATTTGAAGTGTACCTATGATAAAAATTACAGACCTCTACATGCTTTGTAAGTAGGAAAACCTGCAAAATCGGCAGTGTATCAAATACTTGTTCTCCCCACTGTATATACTGATTTGATTACAGACAACGTCGGCAGTATTGATGGAAAAATAGGCTACAGAATATTTTGTTCTGTATTGACAGGTGCAATTAAATTACATTTATATCTGCATTTATGTAAAAACCTAGAGACTTTCAAACATCAAAACGTTATTTATTAAATGTATTTGTGTCGAAATGACATATAAACATCTTTTCATATTCTATTTTGCCTGGAAACACTTCCAAAATAGGCGTTGGTTCTATTTCTAGCATGCATTCGTTTTCGAGCCGCGCCTGAGACGTGCGTGTCATGCAGGCAGTGTGTAAGCTCTAACCTGTTAACGTTGGAGCCGAAATAAAAACAAACACGCCACGCAGCTGACACGCAGCCAGTGTGAAACGGGCTTAATTTTCTTCAAAACTTGCCGTTTTCAGCATGTAGATTGCTAGCTTGAAATTTGTTGTCGTTTCCTGAAGGGAACAGATTTTGAGAACGGCAACACACACAGAGCGGAAGGAGAGGGACATCCAGCGTGATGTCAGGCAATGATCCTGGAAATTAACTTTCGTTTATCCAGACTAGTAAATGAGTAAAAGTGGACGGTGAATTTCAATATCAAACTGCCACTGTGGCATGCAGAGGACAGTGCTCTGCACTCACAGTAAGTGGAGGCCATGATTTCTCTCTGCTGCCTCGACGTCTTCACCGGGCCTCTGACTCGGAGCAGCTCTCCGATCTCCAGATGGCAGCGGCTCTGCTGGGCCTGTCTCAGCTTCTCCAGTTCAGTAGCTGGGTTGAAGCCTCCCTTAGCCCCGTCGCTGTGTTTTCCCCCTGCTGGAGATGATAAAATAATATAAGATATTACACAATGCAGGGTTTTCCCTGCCATTATAAGGTTTAGGTGAAGCACCCGAGCCGTTTTGGGTACCACCTACTGTAAGCTTTCAATGTAGCTGAAAGACTTTTCTCAGATCTAATGACTGTAGTTGGACTTCTTCAGCAAGTTTAGTCTTTAAGCTTTTTGAGTCTTATTTTTTTGTTATCTGCTCTAGCATTTCCAATGTGTTAGGCACAGATATTTTTCAAACTATATCCCCGCCCCCTTGTGTATAGGGTCAAGTGCCAACAACTAACAATTGAAATAATAATAAAAATATATAGTCCGACCACTAATCACTTATAATTACAATTTGGCACATCTAAAAAAAAATACCAGTCATACACCTTATAGTCTCGCTTTGCCAGACCCTCCTCCAAAGCCCTCTGAAGGAGGGTCTGGCTACTCCACACAGCATTCGGGATG
Organism: Zingel zingel; assembly: GCA_023566125.1. Classification (NCBI taxonomy): domain Eukaryota; kingdom Metazoa; phylum Chordata; class Actinopteri; order Perciformes; family Percidae; genus Zingel; species Zingel zingel. Next base: position 6,264,134 of record CM042317.1, on the reverse strand, counting down.
GGAGGAAAACGTGCTCTGGTTTAATGGCATTGAGTTAAACCAATCACAATCGTCATGGCCGCAGCAAAATAGTCGTGCGAGAGAAAGCTGAGATTGGACGTAATTTATTTATTTACGTAATAATTGTTACAGGCCTGACGTCAAGTTTGGGTTACATAAAGATATGAATAGTGCTATAACATAGGCGCCGCAAACACAAATGCTCACCTAAATCTTGTTGTTTTGCAAGTTCAGTCTATCTCTCTCTGGGTGAAAGGCTAAGGTGTGTGTGGGGTCTCCTAGCCAGTTTCCCTCAACATTCAAAGGAGACGGCCCCAGATCACAACATTTCCTTATCATGCAGCTGGCTAGCCTCCCTTAATCTCTACAGAATAGAGGATGGATACCCGAACCGAGCTCGTCGGGACCTGGCGGTACACTACGGGCAGGGCCGGGTTCAGACAGATAATGAGAAATTATGTTTGGGTTCGGGTCTGGCTTGGTCACATCAGCGCAATAAGGCATTGAACATTTTACATTTAAAAAAGCTTATTATGTAGGTGCGTGCCTGTGTTAATGTTCACTTGTTGCCCCGCACTCTACTAGAGACACGCATAAATTCATACTTGAACACAGGACAGGTTTAGTGATGGAGTATGGCCAAATACATATTCTCAGCCCCTGACCTGTGACCTGATGTTACCTAAATTCCCCCCTTGTCTCGTTTTACCAATGACATGGTGTGCCTGAAAATTCCACCACACTAAAACTGAGATTCACACAAATGCAAACTCACATTTAGTAGGATTCGCCTCCTCTTTCAACAGGTCATTTTTCCAGCATAGGCAGTTTATTACGCCAGTACCGTCGTCCACTGTGAACAGAACGAACAGAACAGAAAATTGGATTTTGCTTGAGAGGAGATTGGGAAGTCAAAGTTATTTTTTAGGCCTTTATACAACAGGAGAGTGTGTGAAATGTATAAACATAAACCAAGGCATTGTCAAAGATGGAGACTTTCTCAATGTTCTATCCATAACATGCAAGAATATCACTCTTCTGTGTGGGTCCGAAAAAAACTCCCAGCATTCACAAGACCATTGCTAAAATATTTTATGTATTATTGACACCAATACATAACTGATACATACAGTACATACACACATACTGTATTTGCTAGTGTGATAAATGTACTGAAATATCAGCAAACAAAATATGTTTTGTTACACACAGGGCCACAGCAAGACTACCTCCATAACAGAAGAAGTCGTCTCTTTCTCTCTTGTATACCACTGTCCCAAGTACATCAACTTTATAGATCGGATGGGAGTTGTAGAAGTAAATACCTGTGAGACATGGGTGGATAAAAATAATAAAGCATCAACTATGGATGGACGATATGGAGAAAATCAAATATACCAGTATTTTGGAGCAAATACCTCGATATGGATATTGCGACGATATTGTATGGTTGACAATTGTTGCTTTCACAAAATATGTACACAATGAGATCCGTGATAAATAATCATCAGTAATGTGGATACAATGACTAAGTGGGTAAGGGCAAATAATAGAACTGACAGAAGGGTCTGATTACTTTACTGTAATGCAGCAGGAACAGACAACCCTTATGACATATTACGATATTCAAAATCTAAGACGATATCTAGTCTCATATCATAATATAGATTTATATTGATATATTTCCCAGCCCTGGCATCAACTATTATATTATTGTCAACATTAGGCATCAGTCACTGTATAAAATAATTATAAGTATTACTGTATAAAGATCTTCAAGGGCCAAGGTATACCTATATACAGTCAATGAGTTAAACCTAATAACAAGTGACAAGTGATAAGTCCCACTGTGAGAATACTGATGTAAAATGGTAAACGAAATAAAACAAAAACAGTAAACATATAAGGTATCGACAACACCTAAAACATGTTGATACACTTGGCTATGAACTTACAAAGTAATTAGCTAAACTGGCTGACTGACGTTCATTTATAAATTGCTAGGTTATAGTTTAGGGATATTATTCTTCATGTTCAGTTAGTTGTTGGGCACAAACATTCAGACCTGTAATGTTGCTTGTGAAGGTTTAACACAGTCAGTAAATGAAACAACTTGTGTTTCTATGGGTGTTATTACCTGGCACCTGTGTGGACTCTGTCATCTGCAGGATGTCTCTGGCGTACAGCCTGGCGAAGGCAGAAAAGATCGGGTCCAGCCCCCACAACATCGATGGGGTCTCTTCCGATGGATCCATCGTAGCTGCCTGCATTTCATCATGAAAGCAAAAGCAGATTATTAACCTATTTCCCCCCGAAACGGCCTAAGGAGTAAAGGTCTGTTTTGAGCTAGCTAGCTAGCTAACGTTAGCTACCATGGAGTACCTGAAAGAAACCCAAGTATTGGTCACGTGACGCTTTATTAACGCATGTTAAAAACGTAACGTTATTTGTTATTTACGGTGGCACATTAGCTATATATATATGCACTTGTCAGAAAGGTCCCAGTTGCAGTATAACATGAAAAAAAATGTCTATGTTTAAAAGCGTTGTATTATTTTACTGTCCTTAACTTCTGTACAGCGCGTTCGTGTTTCGCAATGGTGTGTGGGACATGTAGTTTCAGGGGGGACACAAAGAAACTTGACTGTAGTGTTTGTTGAGGTGACGGTGGCAGATTGACGCAGGAACACTACAACCAATACGTCGCACACAGCAGACTGATTGTTTTTCTTGATACAAATATGATACAGTATCATGGTAAATGGTTTAAACATCCCCCGCACCATTTGTGTTTGGTCTCCCATACAGACGAGGGCAGCAGAAGACTGAAATTACCCCGCCAACTGTCAAACACGAGGAGCACGAACAGAGAAAGAACCGCAGCTGCGCGCACCCGGGAACGCGCATGGACACTAAATCCGCTAGATTACTAAACCCGTCTCACACCAAGGGAAAGATGACTCTTTTGTTTTACCATTTAAGCTAATGTTAATGTACGGACCACCTGTACCCGTTTAGCCTCAAGGAAACTAATGAATTATTCTGTGGAATACAACTATTTGGGAGGACGCCTTGCTCATCATTTGTTTTCTTTTGGTTGAGAAAGAACCGCACAGGGTTGTCGGGCCAGTGGGTCGTCAGGAGTTGGAACAACGACGAGCTTCACTTACTACTTTGCATTAAAATAAACTCTTGTTTAGGCGGATATTCAATGCTAGGACACGTCTACGTCAACCGTTAGCTATTTATTTCGGGGTTTACAATGACCCAAAGAGAAAGAGCTATTCTCTGGACTGGCCAAAACAGTGTCAAGGGCTAGGCTAGGTTTTGATACTAACTATTATGAAAGCTACGTTACACTCTGTGCAGACCAAGCGGATATTAATAACTAATGGGACACATATTATTTCAAAGACTTATGCTGAAGTGAACTGTTAAAGGAAACCGACACTACTTTGGCGTTTTAAAGTTGAATTCCTTTGTAAACTTGCGAATTGAATGACCAGGGTTTCAGCATGTCATTTTTTAATTTCCGTAAAATATTTAAGCTGGGATCTGAGAAGAAGAAGAAACAGTATGAACACGTGCGCAGAGATGAAAATCCAGAGGAAGTATGGGACATAATCGGTGAATTGGGAGATGGAGCCTTTGGCAAAGTGTTCAAGGTAGGAAATGCCTCCTTCAGAGCTGCTCTTTGTAGACTGCAGTGGCCTAGCTTTTCCCTTTTTGCTATATTGCGGCAGACTTGTGTTTTCATAAAATGGACCAAAACTTCAAAAAGTCCTGTAAACATCTCCGTACCCAGCAGTCCTCTTTTTAAAGCTTGACACAAGTTATCAGGTACCAGCTATGTCACCTCAGTCTTGTATTGCTTTGACCCACCCAGCATTTTTCAACCAATACACCAGCACTGTGGCAGAGATGTCAAATATGACTGCTGAGGTCCCTCTTCACACTCCTATCCCTCTCCCTATGAAGTTTGTTTACATGTCATCACATCCATTCATTGCTGGAAACTGACTTGATGGCACCAAAGTTAACATCATCTTTGTCATATAACTACAGGTATAAACAATGGCTAGAGCAGTCACAAATGTGACATTTTCCAAACAGGAGCACTTTTATGATGCTGGTGGATGATGTTTATATCATATATGTTCTTTAGATTCATCTTTTAGAAGCTCCAACAAGCCAGCCAAATACTTTTTCGGAAAGCTTACCCAATGGCAAAGCAACCCCCTTGTCACCATTTTAATAGTACCATTGTTTGGGTTGACCCTAATGCATAGCTGGAGCCAAAAGCTTAATTTGCATGAGTGAGAGTAAATGTTATCCCACAGGAGGGCTCAACCAGAAAGTCTGTGGCTAATGAATTACATGTTCTGTTTTGCTCTTTGTTGCCAAATGCTATTTTTGGACACTTTTGAAATAGTTGGACTTGGTGTTACTTTGTATCATGCTTAAATTAAGCCTAAACTTCTTGCACAATGATTTAGTCACAGGTTGCCATTTTCCCAGCATTCCAACAGCAAGGCTCAATTGACTGGACCTACTGTTCAAGAAAGAACAAAAGGACCAAAACAGATCATCAAGCATGACTCTGGCATTGGCATGCCAGGGTCATGCTTAAGGAGATTTAGTCTATGCTAAATTGCAGTCTTATGTATGTCTGGGCTTTGGGCCATACCAGTTGTAATGCCCCACTGCACTGATGCATCACTGGGATAGTCCACACACTCTATTGATTCATAGTGAAATACAAGCTGTCTGCTTTAGTACAGATGAGTAGATTATGGGGGGGTCATTTTTTAAAAATGGCGTATATGGCTGACCGCGTAATACTGGCAGGTCATCAGGAAGTGGCTGCATCCCATATCGCTGGGGCGACTTCATTGAGCACATCCTGCCTGCAGAGAAGCCAAAACAAACAGGAGAAATTTCCACTTTAACAAGACATGTCTCACATTCTGCTAACTTTACTCAGGCCCACAGCAAAGCAGACAGAATTTATTTGTTGTTTTTAGATCCTCTTAATGGTTGTGAAGTGTTTGTTGCAGGTCTGAGGTCGAGACAACCTAAAGTCCAACATAAACCAAGTTTGGCCTTCTGTAAGTCTTTAAGATGACGTGTGTTCATCCTGAGCAGTAACATGAGAACAAACACATTCTCTGAACTAGATCACCACCAGAGTACAAGAAAAGAGAGACTTAAGTCTGTGACGCCAGTAACTGCATGCTGCCTTTGGCCATATAACAACAGTCTAATAACATTCTCATCTTACAGGCTCAAAACAAACAGACGGGAATTCTAGCTGCAGCCAAAGTTATCGACACAAAGACCGAGGAGGAGTTGGAGGACTACATGGTGGAGATTGACATCCTGGCCTCCTGCGACCACCAAAACATTGTCAAACTGCTCGATGCTTTCTATTATGAGAGCAAACTCTGGGTGAGTAGAGGGAAGAGCTCTCTGGAGAGACAATGCCATCAGTGTTTCCTCTGTATTACCACCCAAACAGGGAAACATATGGACCTTTGATTTAGCAATGCAATTTTTTCTGAAACACAAATTAGACCAGTCTTGATATTATGATGGAGTATACAATACATGTTTTGAGCAGTGCAGCTTGTGCAGTCTAAAACGTGGACAAAACCAAGCGCGAATGTTGTAGTAAAAGTAAATTCCCCCACACAGCAAATCCGCTCTAGAAAATCACAGAAGAAATACTATTGCATTGAGTCTTTTTGTAAGCTCTGTATTTTAGTTGTTGTAATTGGCAAATTGCAAAATGGGCTCAGAGTGGGCCCGCACAATTGTACTTATGCCTTCAACCTGCACTGCTGTACTATTATTGCAAGGCTTTTACAGTATACGGTATGCAAGTTCCTTTTTTACCCCTGTATTATTATCAGAATTTGGGGCAAAGGTTCAAATAAGCAGCAGAAACGATCAGCTTTTAGAGCTTTTAATCATTATACCAGTTTATAATCTATTATTGATTTGAGCCTGTTTCTAAATGCCTCCGTTCTTCACCGTAGCCCAGTTTTTCAAGCAAAAACATGTCCTATATAATCTGTTATTGTTGAAAAACTACCACAAGTTTTTCTATTCCTTGCAACACAAAGTCCAAACTTAAGGTGTCACACCATTGGAGCATCAGGACGCGTTCACACCAAAGAGTCATCCGGTGGGTTGTGTCACTTACAGTGAGGAAAATAAGTATTTGAACACCCTGCTATTTTGCAGGTTCTCCCACTTGGAAATCATGGAGGGGTCTGAAATTGTCATCGTAGGTGCATGTCCACTGCGAGAGACATAATCTAAAAAAAAAAATCCAGAAATCACAATGTATGATTTTTTAACTATTTATTTGTATGATACAGCTGCAAATAAGTATTTGAACACCTGAGAAAATCAATGTTAATATTTGGTACAGTAGCCTTTGTTTGCAATTACAGAGGTCAAACGTTTCCTGTAGTTTTTCACCAGGTTTGCACACACTGCAGGAGGGAGTTTGGCCCACTCCTCCACACAGATCTTCTCTAGATCAGTCAGGTTTCTGGGCTGTCGCTGAGAAACACGGAGTTTGAGCTCCCTCCAAAGATTCTCTATTGGGTTTAGGTCTGGAGACTGGCTAGGCCACGCCAGAACCTTGATATGCTTCTTACAGAGCCACTCCTTGGTTATCCTGGCTGTGTGCTTCGGGTCATTGTCATGTTGGAAGACCCAGCCTCGACCCATCTTCAATGCTCTAACTGAGGGAAGGAGGTTGTTCCCCAAAATCTCGCAATACATGGCCCCGGTCATCCTCTCCTTAATACAGTGCAGTCGCCCTGTCCCATGTGCAGAAAAACACCCCCAAAGCATGATGCTACCACCCCCATGCTTCACAGTAGGGATGGTGTTCTTGGGATGGTACTCATCATTCTTCTTCCTCCAAACACGGTTAGTGGAATTATGACCAAAAAGTTCTATTTTGGTCTCATCTGACCACATGACTTTCTCCCATGACTCCTCTGGATCATCCAAATGGTCATTGGCAAACTTAAGACGGGCCTTGACATGTGCTGGTTTAAGCAGGGGAACCTTCCGTGCCATGCATGATTTCAAACCGTGACGTCTTAGTGTATTACCAACAGTAACCTTGGAAACGGTGGTCCCAGCTCTTCTCAGGTCATTGACCAGCTCCTCCCGTGTAGTCCTGGGCTGATTTCTCACCTTTCTTAGGATGATTGAGACCCCACGAGGTGAGATCTTGCATGGAGCCCCAGTCCGAGGGAGATTGACAGTCATGTTTAGCTTCTTCCATTTTCTAATGATTGCTCCAACAGTGGACCTTTTTTCACCAAGCTGCTTGGCAATTTCCCCGTAGCCCTTTCCAGCCTTGTGGAGGTGTACAATTTTGTCTCTAGTGTCTTTGGACAGCTCTTTGGTCTTGGCCATGTTAGTAGTTGGATTCTTACTGATTGTATGGGGTGGACAGGTGTCTTTATGCAGCTAACGACCTCAAACAGGTGCATCTAATTTAGGATAATAAATGGAGTGGAGGTGGACATTTTAAAGGCAGACTAACAAGTCTTTGAGGGTCAGAATTCTAGCTGATAGACAGGTGTTGAAATACTTATTTGCAGCTGTATCATACAAATAAATAGTTAAAAAATCATACATTGTGATTTCTGGATTTTTGTTTTTAGATTATGTCTCTCACAGTGGACATGCACCTACGATGTTAATTTCAGACCCCTCCATGATTTCCAAGTGGGAGAACTTGCAAAATAGCAGGGTGTTCAAATACTTATTTTCCTCACTGTAAATGGCCCATTTGTGTGACGTCATGTTGTGGTCTTTAATAGATTTCGACATTTCCGACCGCACTTGAAGGCAGCTTCATTTCATGGTGAAAGAGAGAAAGAAAAGAGACTGAGGGTCTGTGCGTTGTGCTGCAGCTTGTTGCAGGAAACAGTCAGCTGTTATACAAATTTCTGGGCAGCGAAGAGCTTATGTTTTGTTTTGTTTCTCCAAAAGTTGAATCCGTCTTTTCGTGGTTTTTCAGCCCCCACCGCTGCAGCCTTAACACACTACCTCTGTTCAAAATGAATGGGCAGACCTGCGTTTTCGCCAGACCGTCTGATGACCGCCAAAATGTGTGTGTGAATGTAGCATCCGTGTAGGGCTCCAGTTAGTCTATTTCCACAACGTCCCACTTCTGGGATTGCTCCGGTGCCGCCGGAAATTCCGCCGGATGTCACTTTTTTTGGCCGGATGTCCGTTACCTTCCTCTTTCTTTGTGTTGTTATTCTAAACTCCGGTGGATTTGTGAGGACTATGGTTAACTGCTCCTCAGATCTCTGCAGGGTAAATCCAGACAGCTAGCTAGACTATCTGTCCAATCTGAGTTTTCTGTTGCACGACTAAAACAACTTTTGAACGTACACATGTTCCACCAAAACAAGTTCCTTCCCGAGGCTATTTTGCAGCGGCGCCGTTGCTCCCTCCGGCGCTTAGCATCGCACAAGACGATTGTGATTGGTTTAAAGAAATGCCAATAAACCAGAGTACGTTTTTCCCCCTCCTCCGCAGCGCTGTGGAGGAAGGTCTGGCAATGCGAGACTAGGCTCCAGTGAATATTGACTAGTTGTGTAGATATAGTGCCTTAGTGCATTTTACATTGGCCCTGCAGCGAACCTGTGTCAGTAGTAGATAAGAATTATACCAAAGGCCTGAACGTGAGGGAAGTGTGCATGAATAGATAAACTGTGCGTGTGAGAAACTCTGTGACAGAGTTCGATTACAGACTCATGTGAGTCGGTACACAAGCATCTAAAAGGAAAGCCAGGTCATTATAAACGTTAATGATTACCTGCGTGTTTAATTTCATTGCATTTCAGTGAGTGCTCGGCCCTTTTCCTCCCCATTGTCCTCTGAACAATGGCCACAGCCTGATAGAGGTTGTCTCTTGATTTTTATCTTGGCCTGTGTGTCACCTGTTTTTGCAAAGAGGAGAGAGTGTCCAGGATGTTTCCGCCTGGAGATGAAAGGCTTTATTCAACATAATCCCAGGAGGGTTGGGAGGTGACTTACTGTATAACTGCATACCAAATTGTGTCACTCATTGACGTTTGTTTCCCCTTTTGCTGTTGCGCTACAATTTCAGTTGCACAGCAACAGTTTCTCGGCTCTAGGCTGCGGTGTTGCTAATGTTTTCATCCCTTGAGGCCTTAAAAAAATGTAGGTGAGATTATATACAGTCTCACATCCTCCTCCTTTGTGCCACATGGATGGATTAGAAAATATGCGGGCACACACACACACACTTTTCCATGCATTTGTGTGTATGTCAAATAAACAAGTGGGAGAGGAAGCCACAGCCCTGGTCGTTGGTTCCTCTCTGCCCGCTGCCACTCTGTGGGGGCCATTGTACAACAGCAGAGCCATTAAAACAACAGCACGCCTACAGAGAAACACCACAGCTGTGTTCATGTTGAAGAGCCAAGACTGTTCAGAGACTTCAGGCATTGTACGTCTTGTAAGGGCTTTGTTGTTGTAAGTAGAACAGTCTTGAAAAGCTCTACAACTATAATGGAATGCCATTGAATCTTGGTAAAAAAGTTAAAGTTAGTCTTTTTTTAGTAAATAGGCTATTAAAAGATTTTCTCACTTGTCATTTTAAATGCAGGCTGACCCTAAAACACAAACTAGGGCCTTAACCAACGTATCAACCACAATTAGTTACTCAGTGGTGACAAAATTGCAGAATTAGGGCTTTACTTCCTCTTCCTCCATGTGTAACATTTGGCTAAATCTTCCCCAAATCTCAGTGACGAGGAGTGATTCAGCATTGCGCTATACAGTTCTCCTTAGGTCTAAGCTTAATACAGATGCTCCAGATGCTTTACTTCACCTACTGCCTTAAACTGCCTAAAACTTTAATCCTGTTTAGAATACAGCCTGGCAATAGAGCTAGCTAGCTAGCTAGCTAGCTAGCAGCTCTGTGAAACCTTTTCCTCACTGTGGGGCCAATCCTCTTACCTTAACAGCCATACTGAAAGCTCCTAAATGCCTTTTAAGGGCTCAGAGTGATTTGTTCTAACAGGGGGGTGCAGGTTCATTCTCAAATTGCCTTAGTCAAATAGTTAGTAGTTAGAGTACATGATGATGTCCCTTTTTGAGTTTTGTTTGTATATGCAATGCATGTTCCAGCAGACTAAATACATGGAGGCAAGCATTTCACTCTGAACTTGAGAACCTACCAGACCCTCACTATAGATTTGAAAGGTCATTGGGTTCAAACGCAGCATTACAGCCTCCTGAATGGCCTGCACTCACCTCTGTTTGAAATATGTGTTGCATAGGTCGTTTCTAATCTCTAATTAATGAACACTCCAACGTGGACTCTATTTCCACATGTTTTTGTGTCTAAGTGACTGATGGGAACAACAATCTTTGAAATTGAGCAAAGGCGAAACAATCTGCAATGCAACGTTAACGGGCAATTGTGCACCTTCAGTTTGCGTCTACTAAAAGTGCTTGTTTTGCCACTGACAGTCCTTTGCAGAGGCCCGGTTTTGAATCTGACCTGCAGCCCTTTGCTGCGTGCCATCCCCTCTCTTTATCTCTCTCTCTCTCCCCTTTCCAGTGACCGTCTATCCACTGTCATATCTAATAAATTCTTTAATAACAGGGTTTCCGCGGGGTCTTAAAAAGTAAAAAAAAAAAAAAAAGTCTAGCATTTCAAAATCAAAATTTTAGCCCTTTAAAAAGTATTACATTTGCTGAAGTATTGTGTTTTAGTTCTTAAGTCATTTTAGGTCTTCATTTTCCTACTTCCATGTGATGTTTCCCTTATGCTCATTGAAATGTAATTTTTATATTCTGTGGTGTTGTAGTTCTTTCTTTTGCTAGTCCAAATATAATTCGCTGTATATGTACAGAATATTATCACTCTGTCGCTTTTATTCAATTTTAATACATTTATTTACTTTGTATAGTACTTTTGTGACTCTGCATTTTGTTGTACTTTTAAAAAGGTCTTACATTTGACTTGGTGAAACCTGCAGAAACCCTGAAAAAGGACAGTTTGATGCAAACTGTTTTACATAAACAAATGTTGAAAGTGTTAAAAAAAACACATTGACTCTGCTCCTTTTTTTTCCCTTTGTTGGCAGATCCTCATCGAGTTCTGTGGGGGAGGGGCTGTGGATGCAGTTATGCTCGGTGAGTCAGCATTTCTACTTTGCATACAGGTTGTAACGTCGAAAAAGGAAACTGTTCACAAAGCAGGCAAAGTGAAGAAGGCCAATTTAAGACGTCGAAAGACCTTTGTAGACCACCTACACGTTACATTCTTTATTGAGCGATACAATAAATGTGGCTTAGCCCATATTACCATCCATGATTAGGTCGCATTTGTGTACACCGCGGTCAGGAATTCAGTGCTTGTGTTTGTGTGATCCCCTGTAGAACTGGAGAGGCCTCTGACAGAGCCTCAGATCCGGGTGGTGTGTAAGCAGACTCTGCAGGCCCTCGTCTACCTCCACGACAATAAAATCATCCACAGAGACCTGAAGGCTGGCAACATCCTTCTCACACTGGACGGTGACGTCAAGCTGGGTAAGGGCAAAGTTAAATCCAGCTGTTAACACCAGAAAGTACACTATTTTTCCAGGCAGGGTAGCTACAGGCCCTGTCTCAAACTGCCTCCTATAATACCCAGAATTGATATACCCTAAATCCACACATAGTTAAATGGGTATTGTTGTGGGATGAGTGTGGAAAAAAATGTGATATTTGTAATACATACAAGGTATACAGAAAGTTAAGAACAAGGGTGAATTGTCTTGCTTTCCAAGTACATTTTTTTTTTAACTACTCTATGGGTCAAACTATAAATGAGTTCACAGTCTAGCTATGTAGGCTCTGTGCCTTTTGGCCGTAGTCTCCATGTGTTTATCTCGTGTTTTCTGTTAAAAATGGCACAAGAATTTAATGTACACTGATACCATCCATTTAAAGCCGCAGGCCAAACACATTGTTGGGTTCAGTTATCTAAGTAGGGTGTGTCTCATGACATTACACTCTATGCATGTAAAGATGCAAAGATTTATGGCAACGTTTTTATTTTTGTAGTTTTGGCCATTATTCCTACCAGTAATAATTAAGATAGAATATTAAATAGGACATGAAATGGGTCACGAAAAACTCACCTTTTCAGTGCTTGTGCACATACATCTTGATTGTGAAATAAGACAACTAGTTTTTTGCCGGCTGCCTGGATCAGAAATGATTTACTCTGGTATTTTGTTGGTATTAAGACGCTAGTTGCTGGCTAATTTATGCAGCGCAATGTTGTCCATCTCAGCCAGGAATGGAGAAAACTTGAGTTACAAGCAAGCAGTCTGATGTGTGTAGAGGTCTGTATGGTTATAGTGTAGCAGCCTTGAATATTCGCAGTTGATAAGTACCGAAGCTTCGGAGCTTAAAAAATCGTATTCGGTACAGCCCTAATGTCTGTATGTGAATGGATAGATAAGACATTCTGCGCCTTTGTACTGTCAAAAAACACAAGATAAAGAAGACATTATACAACTGTTTATACAGGCTAAATCAATTTCTTTTGTGGCCATTATACGGAACGTGATTTGCGAAAGAAGTGGAATATGCCTTTAAAAAATAAACTGTAAAATAAATTGACCATGACTTGTACTGCACAGTCTTAGTGTTGCATGGCCATTGCAGACATTATAACATGAATAATGTTTGGACCAGCTGCTCTGTAAACAAGCATGTATCCACAGCAGATGCAGTAAAGTGGCTTACTCACAGGGGTGTGAGTCACTGCTGGTGGATGGAACAAGCTCTGTGAAATAACACACAGCAAGCATTTTGTCCAGAGACATAACACACATAGAGGTGCCTGTGCATCTTCCTGCCGGGACACTGCTGAGCTGTTACTCACACACGACGCAGACAAGGCACGATGTCATCATGCAAATTTAAGAAGAATGACATTAGCAGTTGTGCGATTCAAGGGGACTGTTTTTTTGGTTTTGTTTACTTGTTTGTAGGGCTGCACGATATGAGGAAAATATCTAATTGCGATTATTTTTGACTGAAATTGCCATGTGACTTACGATATTGGAGGGAATGATGATTTTTGTATCATTATTCTCATTTTCATTAAAAAAATATAAAAATAAAATGATTTACAGTGTGATTTCCACGAGGATCTGTACCAAACAAAGATGTTTTCTGTAGTCTGTAGGATAGGATTTGTAGGCCGGGACGTCTCTGCAGCACCACAATACTTTATTCAGAATGGTTTGACACGTATTTTGCCTTTAACAAATATTGCGCCCCGCCTGCGATTTGAATATTGCACTAGTCCATATTGTGATTTTGATAAAATTGCGATTTAATTGTGCAGCCCTACTTGTTTGCTACATTTGGAAAATAAATAATGACAGTTCCTTCTGGCAAATTTCTGGTTTGCCTTGTCACATGTCTTCCAGCGGACTTTGGTGTGTCTGCCAAAAACACCAAAACCCTGCAGAGGAGAGACTCTTTCATTGGAACGCCTTACTGGTGAGTGGACTATAAAACATGTCAATAAAAACCCATTTTGTTCATTCTTTTGATGAAAGAAATTCAAGAAAAGTGCAGTATTACTCACTGTTAGTTTTTGCAGTTTTTGCCTTAACATAGAATAAACATTCATGAACTCAATATCTCCTTTCAATGACGTCCCTTCTTTCCTTCTAGGATGGCTCCAGAGGTGGTGATGTGCGAGACGTCCAAGGACCGTCCATACGACTACAAGGCTGATATCTGGTCACTCGGGGTCACTTTGATTGAGCTGGCACAGATTGAGCCTCCCAATCACGAGATGAACCCCATGAGAGTCCTGCTGAAAATAGCCAAGGCGGATCCTCCGACCCTGATGCAGCCATCACGCTGGTGAGTCAGGCACGAGGGAGAAACTGGTCACTGGTTTGAATGGCCATGTGTTAGTTTTGGATAACTCTACTGAGCGTCTTAAATGTTTTTAATGACACTAGCCATTGCAGAGATCCTTGACGAAAAGCAATAGTTTTTTTTGTATACTTTATTTTTCTGAAAGAAACCAAAATACAACAAAACAGAACACACAGTTCTATGCACTCATTCAATCATTATACTGATGGAGATACATGCCAGTGCATACAGTAAGGGATCATTAATTATCTCATGAGTTCACAAATGCAATCCGTTTTCTCCGGTATTGCCAGTATTTATTAGCCTGTAGATTTAGCAGAAAAGTCATACTCTCCAAACATTTGTCCAAATATCTATCCAGTCATTCTTAGTTGGAGATTCGGTCTCAAACCATTTCCGTATTGTCAATCGGCAATATCTTTAATAGATACTTGTCTTGTCCCAATACATTAGCTGCAACATTGCCCAATAGATTGTAGAAAAGTAACAGTCAATTCCATCATCACAAATGTTCTGTATTGCCCGTAATACTTTCAGTCAATATTACCAAACCAGCTGGTCAGTTCCAAAATATATGGAAATGATCTGCCAGCTGTTCTGTACATTTCCTCCAACATAGGCCCCTTCCCATCTCACCTGTCTATACACATTTAACTTAGGGGTTACAAAGTATCTAATCAAATTATCTCCAAAGACTCCAAACTGGTAGCCTGGTTGACACCAGACCCTTCTGAGTTGCAACTGAGAGTGGGTCTGGGCAAGCTTCATTCAAAGCTCATTTCCAAAGGGGCGTCACCAACAGACGCCGCGCAAATGCCTCTGGGCGCAATTGGATAGTCCTTTTAACCAATCGATCACCAATAACCAATGGCTAGATCAGAGTGACATAGTGGCGACAGTGGCATGTTGAATGTAAACAAAAAGCTGCTTGCGCTATCGTCATCGTGTAAAGCTCAACGGTTATGATTGGTGCCTTGTTTTGGAAAAATTGGAAATGGGCTTAAATGGGCTCTTAGCCAGACGGACATGCAGAGCAAATCTCAAATTTGTTCACATGCACACATTCTTTCTAAGATATGACAATTGCATACTCTTTATCCAATTTTAATAACATTACCATAACCTTATGCAATATTTTTTTATATTGTACAAGGCCATATTCAATTCAAGTTCATTTTTTACCACTTCCACCCTTAAGGTCCCCAGAATTCAGTGATTTCTTAAGGCAGTGTCTGGACAAGCATGTGGACAACAGATGGACTCCGACTCAACTTCTACAGGTACCTTACTCTTGAACATTTACACCACTTTTTCACTCAAGTTCTGAACCCCCTATTTCACTATCTATCAGTCGCCCCAGCCCCGTACCTGGCCACTTAAATCGATTGATAATCCTCATTCCCCATCCCATACCCATGTACCAGCTGCCATTCAAGAGCATAAGCAGCAGAGTCCTAGAAGACATCTGTTTACCTGATTGGTGCCACGTCTGTGTCAGGTACTGAACCATGTCTCCTGGCAAGACTGACGCTCATCCCACTGTGCCTAGGCTGACGTCAGCGGTGCAGAGCTTTTCTTTTTCCATAAGCTTTAAGGTGCTCACCAATTCAGAGCCACTTATTCACAGAGAAGCCGTAAGACACATTCATATATACACACACACATACACACACACACACACACACACACACATACACACACACACACACACACACACACACACACACACACACACAGAAAATAGTGTACAACGCTGCAGGCAAAGGATTGTTCTGCAATTGTTCTTCAGAGGAAGACTCAATGGGCTTGAAAATAGAAAAAAGCGGTCTGCCACCGATGAAGGTTTTGAGATCGAAGAAGCTGCATATTCTCCGGCCAGCGATAGAATATGTGCAGCAGATTTCTAAACCGAAGAAGGTGAGGCCATCAAGAGATCTAGATGCAGTGTGTGTAGTCTCATCTTTGTTTGCAGTAAAGAAGTTGATTTATTTCTTGTGAGGTGAAATCTCCAGAGGGAGAGTAACACAAGGATGGAGGAAAGAAAGTTTATTTTTCCCAATTATTGTTTAGTGTATGATTTTTTTTTTTTCTTCTTCTTGTGTGTGTGTTTTATATAGTCAAAATAGAGCTGCCTGTTATACTGTGAGCAATTTTATATCTTAAAATCGATGGGATTAGTTGTTTGCGGGCTGTCTGGTCTTTGCCGCCAACTATGTTGAAGTGCTTTTATTGCAGCAGGTAAGACGTTGAGTTTACCATAACACATATGCTGTACATAGAGCTGGGCGATATAAAGAAAATCAAATATCACAATATTTTTGACCAAATACTTTGATGTCGATATCGCGACGATATTGTAGGGTTGAGTTCAGAAAATGACATCAGTTGACTGTAAAGTAGCCTTTAAAACCAGGAAAAGATAACACTTGTGTCATCAATATATTACGATATCCAGAATGCGATATCTAGTTTCACACTGTATATCGATGTCGATATAATATCGATATATTGCCCCGCCCTAGCTTTGCACTGGGTGTTAACATATAAATGAAACCGTGTTTTTTTTCATTGTCTTTTGCGCAGCATCCCTTTGTGTCCAGTGTGACAGACTGCAGGCCTCTGAGGGAGCTCATAGCTGAGGCCAAGGCCGAGGTCACAGAGGAGATTGAAGAAGACCACAAAGAGGAAGAAGAAGAGGAAGAGACAGAAGCACACATGGTGTGTACACATTTCCAAACATCTGTTTGCAAAAGGAATGTACACTGTTCAGGGAAGAATGCTAGCAGTTGGGTAATTTTTTTTTTTTATAGTTTTCATTGTGCAGATGCACAGTACACCTGTTCTGCTAACTGCCACAAATTGGTTTTTGCTTCACATTTATGACTATATAGTAGAGCTAAAATGGTAAGTCTATGAATCAACAGACTGAAACAATGAATCAGCATTTATTTTGATAGTTGATTCATAATTTTAAACTGGATATATTTTGAGTTTTGGACTGCTGGTTGGATACAACAAACAATTTGAACATAGTATTTCAATTTAGGGTATGGGTCATTGTCACCATTTTCTGTCTTTATTCGATTATTCGATCACTTTAAAACAGTTGTAACATTTTATAAACAGTGATTGGGGCTCAACTAACAATGTGTTTCATTATTGATTAACCTGCTGATTAATTTTCTTGATTAATCCCAATAATCTGAAGATATTCATTATACCACCTTGGAAGCAAAAAAGAAGCAAAATGTCATTTTTGCTTGAAAAATTACTTAAGATTATTCATGTATTATCAGAATTGTTTGCTGAATCATTTTTTTCTTGCTGATCAAGTAATGGATTAATCGACTAATCATTTCAGCTCTGAAAGTGATTGGTCATTACATAGAGCTCAACAGTGTGGTTCCGAAAGTACAAAATCCCATTAATTTTCTCCAGAAGGATTGTGATTATCAGACATAATGTCTAAACCATCCAAGGTAGACTGACCACGAGCGACGAGGTTGTGAAACGAAGGTGTATGCCCTTGTAGAAGCCACAAGTCCGTATGAAATCAACCTTATTTTAAGAAAAACATGTTTTGTTCGTGATACCATGGAGAAATACTACACTACCCCCAATCCTAAGCGCAACAGCGACGTCTCCGATTGGTGGAGCTCACTGTTCCCATGGAAAGGTTTACCGCACCTGCAAACAGCTAGTGAGCTGCTACCATTGATGTCTATGATCGTTTATCTACACAGTCTTTTACCATTTGTGTTTTCCAAATGTAATTTTTTCGAGGAATCGCATGTTTTATGGTCACGATTAGGGCTGCACAATTAGTCGCAATTGTATCAAAATCGCAATATGGACTAGTGCAATATCCAAATCGCAAGGGGGGCGCATTATTTGTTAAAGGCAAAATATGTGTCAGACCATTCTGAATGAAGTATTGTGGTGCTGCAGATCCCGGCCTACAAATCCTATCCTACAGACTACAGAAAACACCTTTGTTTTGTACAGATCCTCGCCAAAATCACACTATAATCATTTATATATTTTTTAAATTTTTTATTTAAAATGTTTTCAATAAAAATGAGAATAATGATACAAAATGATCCTGTCCTCCAATATCAGGAATCCTATCGCAATCTCAGTCAGTTCAAAATAATCGCAATTAGATAATTTACTCATATCGTGCAGCCCCCAGTCACACATTTGTAGCCGGTTGGTCATTAAAACTGTTTATACAAGCATTTAATAAAACATCCATGGAGCAATTGAATTAGGGAAAAACACACAAAACCAGAGCCGTTCACAAAGCGGGCGGTCACTCTTGGGCTCTATTGTGTTCTAGCTTTCTCTAACTGCCACTTCCACCCGTTCTACAGGGACACAAACGCGCCCCCTCTGATGTCAGTGTCGCCAGCTTAGAGGATGAGAAGATCCCCCTCTCTCCCTCCAGCTTGGAATCCGTCCCTGAGAAGGTTGAGCCGATTGTGCCCATACCCACACCCGCTGAGCTCCCCGTGGCCAACCACGTGGTGGACACCGGCTTCGTGGAGGAGGAGGAGGAGGAGGAGGAGGCGGCGGCGGCTGCCCCTGAACCTGAGGAGCACAAAGAGGAGACTCCAAACACTCCAGCTGAGGATGTCGATGGAGAGGTAGAACAGACACCAGTGGAGGAAAAGCCTCCAGAAGCAGGGGAAGATGTCGCCTCCCCACAACCAGAACCAGAGGCTGAACCAGAGGCACCTGCGAAGGAAATTCAGCAGCTGGAGATCGCAGTGGAGGATGAAAAGGAAGTGGACACGGCCGAGGTTCCAGCCAATCCACAGGCCAGCACAGAGAGTCCAGAGGTCACAGAGGTTCCTCCGGAGGAAAAAGTGGCTGTTGTGGAGGAATCGAACGCACTAGCGGAAGAAGAAGAGGAGGACCGGTACAAAAATCTCAAGGTGACGTTGACACTACCAGAGCTAGATAAAGGTGTCCCAAAAGAGGAGAATGGAGAGAAGCCCACAGAAAAGGAGAGCATAAATGCAGAGGATGAGAAGACGGTTCCAGACAAGGCTAAGGATGACAAAGAGAGAGATTCGGACTCAGGCAGGGGCTCAGCCGCAGATACCAGCAGTGTAGACCTGAATCTGTCTATCTCAAGCTTCCTGTCCAAAACAAAAGAGCCTGGATCTGTTTCCATACAGGTAACTCACACAGTCCACATATTCAAACATCAGAAACTGTCTTGCAGACTTGCGTAGCTACAGATACATCTATAAACTCTTCTCTCTCTTTTTTCTTCTTCTTCTCCCAGGACAATAAGCGTCAGAAGAAGACGTTGAAAAAGACTCGCAAATTCATTGTGGATGGAGTGGAAGTTAGCGTGACTACTTCGAAGATCATCACTGACAATGATACCAAGAACGAGGAGATGCGATTCCTGAGGTATTCACCTGCCTTCATTTGCATACCCACTGCACTGGGCTTGAATTGTATGCAAATATGTATATACATTGCCCAGGAACCTTAGTGTAAAACCTGACCGTGTGGAGTTCACCTCTCTCTAAATGCTGAAACTTTTTTTTAGTAATCGTACTTGTTTCTTCTCTACTTCTTCTGTGACCTGCTTTATGCTATATTAAAAAAAAGACGTATAATTAACAATAATTTTTCTTTTTCCTCTGACCCCATCTTCTTGTCTGTCCTCTCTTCCTCCACCTCTACAGACGCCAGGAGCTGAGGGAGCTGCGTCTCCTGCAGAAGGAGGAGCAGAGGGCCCAGCAGCAGCTCAGCAACAAGCTGCAGCAGCAAAAAGAACAGCTGTACCGCCGCTTTGAACAGGAGACCACAGTGAGTCACGCAACTCCCAAACGGCAAAGCTGAGTCCTTCATTTGTTGCCGAACCCGACTTACACAAATAGTTGGTTATGAAAAGAGAGTCAGTGTTAGTATGTAAGCAGTGGTGCAAGGATCCCATAAATGTGTTTTTTATTTGGCAGAAATTTCACAACAATCGAACAATGGACTTTATTATTAAAGTCGAGCTGAGGAATAGTTCATCAGGTATTTTATTTGGAAACACTGTGGTTGTGGACATACAGAATTTGGTTTTTCACTGAGGTTAGATTATTTGTATTGTAAATGAAGAGGAAGCATCAGGAAAAAGTGGGAGCAACAACACGGAACTGAAACACCTACTTAATTTAAAGGCAGCGGTCTGGGGCTACGTGTGAATTGTACATCAGTGTTTTTTGTTTTCGCAATGATTCATTGTAAGGCAGAGTTAGTTCAAGAGCCAGATGTTACAATGCTTCAGAAGTGTAAACAAATGAATATTTCTAGTTAATTTAAACTGTTGCACCCCTGCTTAAATGTTGTTAGGAACCTCATTAGCATGATGCGTTCCCTAGAGCCTAACCATAACCATTACAACCACAAATGTAACCCCTACCCTTATCTTATACAGTATTTGCCGAAACCTAATTCTTTTCAGGCCTGAGCAGTAACCTCTTAAGGTCTAAGTACAAGAGCATGCACCCCAAGACATACCCTTTAAACCAAAAACTGAGACTGTAACTATCTGTTGTACATCCCTTACCAAGCACATTGATAGCTTTTCCCTGAAGAGGAAGTATTTTTTGTGTGAGACAGCTTTTGCTTCAGGTATTTCCCAACAAAAACAAAACAAAAACAGAAGTATCTTATCTGTTTACTGTGATAACCATTTCATCGTTAGTCACTTTTTTTGACAGTTTGCACCAGAACACTCAAATACTTGAAAGCGTGTCATTCTAGCTTGATAATCTGCATCCATGTTGGGAACAACTGCTTTAAAATGAACATTCACTTAAAAACTTCTAGGTCTGGCCAATTTAACTTTACTTTTGTTCTTTTATTCATACTCTAAAAGGTTTTAAAGGTGCCCTGCCACACATATTTCATTACTTTGTGGTAATGTCTGAAGTTCTACCATGGACTCTGTAACATTATTTTGTGGAAAAAATGCCTTGGTTACCTTGTTTCAAGCCATTCTAGCGTGGCATAGAAAGCCTGCAGGAAGACTCTGCTCGATTTGTGCCAGTTCTCATTAATATTCAACGAGCTAAGCTGCTTGACTCTGATTGGCTAACAGCTAGCCAATGAGAGCCTGGCTATCAGCATCCTTTACCCAGCACAACTGGGCGAGCTCATGAATAGTAATGAGCTCAGGCAACGCCACGTCAGACTGACCAGCTTTTGTAATTGGCCTGATTTCTCCGCTTATTTCTTTTCAGTGGCTAGAGCTAACAGAGGAGGTAGCAGTTCATTTTCACATTCACCACATAACACAAACACATATGGACCTAACATGTTTCAAAAAATACAAGTAAAAATGGTTTTGTGTGGTAGGGCAGCTTTTAAGGAACAGGCAAAAATTAGGCATTTTGAACAAAAATAGAGCAAAGGATGCAGAACTTGTAAATATCTGTAATATAAGTTTAAAAAAAAAGGAAATAAATCTGTCACTGCATTTCAAAAACCTCACATTAACATTCAGTCACGGAATTGTTTTGGGAGGTGGTTCGTGTTGAGGTCAACAAACCTGCTGTTTTCTGCATTACTGTGCAACAGAACATTTTGCAACATCATCTTAATATTTGGGAACACTAAAAGCAGAAGAAGAAACAGGGAGATGTATAAACAACTCACTCTGTGGTTGTTAAATCAAGGTTAGCTTTGACCCATCCAGATGTAAAACCCATCCAGATGTAGGAAAAAGAGTGAAAGACGATGACTCATCTGAGTGTGTTACTTTCTTCCACTGCACGCAGATCCAGATTTTGTGGTTTGTACACATGTAGTCTTTGTGAGTTAGCCTTGGATGCAGGCAGTTTGAATGGCAAACTGCTCCTGTTAATGAAAAGGATGACTTTATTCCCTTCAGTTGCCATTACTGTGGCTGTCACTAGTAACTGTGCCATTAATTTTCTGTATATCCCTGTTAGGGAGCATGCTCATCTTTACTGATGCAGTTTTTAAACAATTGCATTTCATAAAATAATTTGCAGTGTGTTTGACAGTGCTTGTGTTCATCAGAAATTCATGCAGTTCCTCATTACAATGTTGGCTGCCTCATATTCCCTTTTGAAAACGTGCATAACAAAGGTTATTGCCAGATCTCTTTTAAGAGCGACACATACTGCTAAGCTAAAGGGCCCCTACCTATGGTATTTCAAAATTTGGTATTTTGTCTGGCCCCTGGATAAGTTGTGCATATTTTCTCCTTCACTTAAGAATTTCCAATATATCGGAAAAAAATTCACCCATGACTTTTTTTATTTGGCATCTACCAAATGTCTTTCACATCTACACCTCCTTCAAAATGTCTTTAGGATATTACACACTTCTTTCACAACCGTTCGCCTGACTGATGTGATGTGGCCGTTGTGTGTCCTGCAGAGTAAGAAGCGTCAATACGACCAGGAGGTGGAGAACCTGGAGCGGCAGCAGAAGCAGACCATCGAGAGGCTGGAGCAGGAGCACACCAACCGGCTCAGGGAAGAGGCCAAACGCATCAAAGCTGAGCAGGAAAAGGAACTCTCCAAGTACCAAAACAGGCTGAAGAACCGCAAGAAAGAGGTTAGCATGTGTACTAGGGCTGCACAATTAATCGCAATTTTATCAAAATCACAATATGGACTAGTGCATTATTAGTCTCGCTTTGCCAGACCTTCCTCCACAGCGCTGCGAAGGAGGGTCTGGCTAGTCCACACAGCATTGAGGAGAAAAACATGCTCTGGTTTATTAGAGTTTCTTTAAACCAATCACAATTGTCTTGGGCAGTGCTAAGCCCCGGGCGGAGCCTCGGCGCCTCTACAAAATAGCCTCAGGAAGGAACTTGTTTTGGTCGAACATGTGTACGTTCAAAAGTTGTTTTAGTTGTGCAACAGAAAACTCAGATTGGACAGATAGTCTAGCTAGCTGTCTGGATTTACCCTGCAGAGATCTGAGGAGCAGTTAACCATAGTCCTCACAAATCCAAAGGAGTTTACAACGCCAACACAAAGAACGAGGAAGGTAACGGACATCTAGCCTAAAAGAGGGACATCCGGCGGAATTTCCGGTGGCAACGGAGCTACCGCGGAAGTGGAACGTCGTGGATATAGACTAGGGCAGCATCCAAATAGCAAGGGGGGGGGGTGCAGTATTTGTTAACGGCAAAATATGTGTCAAACCATTCTGAATGAAGTATTGTGGTGCTGCAGAGACGTCCCGGCCTACACATCCTATCCTACAGACTCAAATCTTTTTTTGGTACAGATCCTCACAAAAATCACGCTATTATCATTTAAATTTTTCAATGAAATGGAGAATAATGAAATATAAATGATCATTCCCTCCAATATCGAGAATCATATCGCAATCGCAATATCGGTCAAAATAATCACAATTACATATTTTCTTCATATCGTGCAGCCCTAATGTGGACCACATTACATTACATTTCATTTCCTTTCACTTCCCTTTGCCCACATGTAGTCCCTCACGAGAATGGGATAGCTTGTACAGTTCCTATTCATAGTAAGTTGTTTTAATAGTTTGACCCAAACACATGCTGCTCTGATCTGTCTTATAAGTGTTAATATAAATGGCGTTTAGCTGCACAGGGGCTAAATCAGCCTGCCCTGCCACTGCTCATTTATTTTTGTCACGTAGTGCTAATCTAGCCACAGCTTTTGCCTCATTTTTATTTCCATCTATTGCTCGTGGCTGCCCGGAAAACGGGGAAACAGGAAGTGGGATTATCTCCAAAGCATGTTACAAACGCTATCGTGAAACGTATTAAAGAGGATATTGTCCCAGCCCCGCCAGAGGCGATAATGAGGGCACGGTTTGCTGTGAGTTTTCGCACTTTGACACACGTGCTTCCTGTTCCTCTCAGCTCTCTCTTTCTGCCTTTTGTCGGAACAGATTTCAAACTGTGTGACGGTAGCATGCACAGAGTTATCCAGCAGACATTTATTGTGCCGTTTGATGCAGTTTTCATGACTCTTCTTCTCTTTTCCAAACCTTCCACCTACCCGAGTTTGCAGTGTCTGCCACAGGTTCAGAGTGTGTGTGCGCGTGCATTGTTTAGCACAATGTCTAGAAGAGTAATGGACTGTGGTCCACAGAGAGTGTCCCATGGTATGATTCTGTCCTTTCAGTTGTCCTCACACGCTACCATACAGGATGTAAGTGGAATCCCTGTGTGTGTTTTGATGCCTTTCTCAGATTTGGATCCTGGCCTTTTTCTTGTCTCTCTTAAAGCATGACTCGTTACTCTGGAGACTACACACACATGGGGCTGGGCGAGAATCAGATATCACGATATTCTTGACCAAATACCTCGATATCGATATTGCGGCGATATTCTAGAGTTGACAATTGGTGCTTTAACAAAATATCTTCACACTCAGATTTTAGATAAATAATCATCAGTAATGTGGACATAATGTCTAAGTGGGGAAAAGGCAAATAATAGAACAGCTAGAACAGTCTGGTAAGTTCAGAAAAGTACATCACTTTACTGTAATGCAGCCTTTAAAACCAGGAAAAGACAACACTTATGTCATATCACGATATTACGATATCCAAAATCTAAGACGATATCATATCACGATATCGATATAATATCTATATATCGCCCTACACACACACTGTCTTTGCTATACATCAGTACACACAACCAAGCCTTAACCCTTGTGTTGACTTCGGGTCACATTGGTCCGTTTTAAATTTTTGTTTTATATCAGAAAATATTGGACGTAGAAATAAGCGCTGAAAATGTGTAGAAGAAAAATTTAAAACGTTGGAAAAAGCAAAAACAAATTGTGAAAAAAGGAGTCACAAAAAAAAGTGTTTTTTTCGAGGTTGAAACGAAAACAACACAAGGGTTAAATTGTGCTATGCTATCAACAAATCTCTAATTTGGTATAGAGCCGCACGGCATGAGGAAAATATGCGGTACAATTAATAATGATATTAATTGTAGGGCTGGGTACCAAATTCAAAAGTTTTTAGGCACTGACCAAATTGCCTCCTTAATAGCAAGGTATCGAAAAATGCCACGTCATTTAATACCTTGTCTCGCTTTGCCAGACCCTCCTCCAAAGCGCGCTAAAGGAGGGTCTGGCTAGTCCACATAACATTCGGGGATGGGATGAAAACGTGCTCTGGTTTATTGGCATTTCTTTAAACCAATCAGAATTGTCATGGGCGGTGCTAAACTCCGCACAGAGCCGCTGCAAAAATAGTCGCGCGATAGAAAACTCAGATTGGACAGATAGTCTAGCTAGCTGTCTGGATTTACCCTGCAGAGATCTGAGGAGCAGTCAACAATAGTCCTCCTAAATCCACCAAATTTAAAATTCCAACACAATGAAAGCGGAGGGAAACGGAAAAAACATGCATCTGGCAGAATTTCCTGCAGCACCGGAGCAATCCCGGACATGGAACGCGAAGGATATAGACTACTTATTACCCAATTTCAATACCTATGGAGTAAATCTCATCAGCGTCAGTGAGCCAAGTAAGTATGCAGCATGCTTCTACCAAGATCTGATAATGTTTGTGATTGGCTGTCTAACGTTCCATGTTGTAAAGACACGCAGAAAAAAAGTTACGTTACCACAGAGACGGGGCTCATGTAGTAGGATAAAGAAATGCTGTAAATTGTAGAGGGAAGTGTTCTGAAATGGATCAGAACGGTACTAGGACTAATGCTTAAAGTTAATAGGTTGTTCCTTATGATCTACCTTTTCAATGAGAACATGCCGAGGTTAGAATCTGTAGGGGAAATTGTAGACATTTAGAGACGTGCGTTAATAGAAACCTTGAAAGTGCTTACTGTGTATCACGGAGCACTAAGTAAGCATGTCAAATGTCATGTTGCTCTGTGTTAGGGAAGCCAAGTAGGTCGTATTAATGCGACAAGCAAGCAAAACAGTATTTGTTGCACGTTGTAACTGTCTGGTTCATCGGCTCAAGCAGTGCTTAGCCTGAAGTGAACTTGGCCGAGACCCTGTAGGACAGCAAACCCATTCAAACACTGACACACACTCAGCGGGCCTCATAAAGCCTCTTCCCTCCTTATGTATTGATACAATGTTTTTCTTCCAGGAAACGTTGCTTTCTGTCTGTCAGCACTTTGTTGGATTTTTGTGGATGGAGGTTCGGGGATTCTCTGATTGTGTCGCTTGTAGATCAGGAGATAAACACCTGTCCTGGACCTGTTTTCCTCATGTCATGTGTAATCTCTGTCATCCAGGAACAGGAGTTCCTTCAGAAGCAGCAGCAGGATCTGGACAGTGATCTGAAAAAGATTATTCAGCAGCACAAACACGAGCTCGCCACCATCGAGAGGGACTGCCTGAACCACAAGCAGCAGCTGCTCCGAGGTAGGAATAAGAATCGGTCAATCAATATTTCTATTTTTGTTTTTATTGGTGCAAACAGACATTACATGAACACTGACCGAGTTATACAGAGACATACAATACATAGAAACGGACACAGGAAAAGGTTTACAAGCAACATATACCATGATGTGTGCATTAAATCAGAGGAAACATGAAAAAGCTAAGTAAGGGTTAGTCTCTCATTGCCAGACCTTCCTCCACAGCACTGCGGAGGAGGGTCTGGCTAGTCCACACAGCATTCTATGATGGGAGAAAAACGTGCTCTGGTTTATTGGCATTTCTTTCAACCAATCACAGTCGTCATGGGCGGTGCTAAGCACTGGACGGTGCATCGTTGCCTCTGCAAAATAGCCTCGGGAAGGAACTTGTTTTGGTGTACGTTCAAAGGTTGTTTTAGTCGTGCAACAGAAAACTCAGATTGGACAGATAGTCTAGCTAGCTGTCTGGATTTACCCTGCAGAGATCTGAGGAGCAGTTAACTATAGCCGGAGTTTAGAACGCCAACACAAAGGAAAACGGCACCTGAACAATCCCCAAACATGTTGTTGATATAGACTAAGTAAGGGTTGATGCCCAACGACTGGAGAGATCCATTATCGGGAATTAATGGACGACGGCGAGGCCAGAACCGTCCAGCGCGCCGTCCATTAATTAATTGATAATGGACACCTCAAAGGGCATTAACCCACCTATACCTTGGTCACTTGCCAAATAACAATTTTTAAGACCATTTATTCATATTTCATACATCCAAATCTAAAGTTTTTTTTTCAAACAATAACTCTGTTTCCCTGCTAACACCTGAGGGTTTGACTAATACCTGGAACAATCAAACTTTGTTCACTGCTCCTGTAAATAGGACTGACCTTACAAACGACTTGCCACGCTTGGCAACGGGAGATATTTCTAGTCCGCTCAGCTTCACCTTCAGCTCAGACACCTACGCTAACGTTGTACTAGCAAGATTCCAAGTCACTATCATTGTGTACGGTTGACAGTCAGTCAATACAATTTGACTGTAACGTAATGTTTAACAACAAGACAAGCTAGCTATCAGACATGTCATTGTGCCCAAAATCAATATCAAGACTTTCAAGAACAAATGATAAGTGTACTGTCGGCCGTAGCCTGAAGTAGCGATCTGAACAGGGAACGGGATGAGAGATGATCGCTGTGAAACAAAGTAGGGCTGCACGATGTGAGGAAAATGTGCGATAACGTTGTTGAAGATAATAACTTGCGATAAATAAACCGATATTAAAGTAAACACATTTATGCTGCTTCTGCTAAAATACAACAAACTGCTTGTTGAATTTAAAACAAATGAAAAGGAAATCATTATAAAAAAAAGTGACAGTTACAGGTGCAGTTTTCTGCTGATATTTTCTTTCAGCCAACACAAAAAAATGTCTTTCGCGATGTGTTTATTACGCCAGTTGATATAAAATGACATAAAAAAACTTTATCATGCAGCCCTAAAACAAAGTCAGTTCAGACTTCAGAGAGGCTGTGTAGCTTCTTGCAGCTTGTGTGAGAGAGCACGAGGCACTAAAGGTGTGTGTGGGTGTGTTTGTGTGTGGGTGTATTCGTAAGTGAAAGACAAAAGAGAGAATGAGCTATAAACCCCTCTACAGGCAGGTTAACACAACCACTATTTTCTAATCCTTTTTGAGGGGTAGCAGAAGGTCTAATATTGTATCATTGAACCTAACAGTCTAATTAATGGTAAGTGGCATTTTGCAGAAAACAGCCTGAAATACTCTCAGCACCACCTGCAGTGACCCTGTGGCCCCTTCTGACTGGACTGCAGAGTAGCAGCCTGTTAGCAGTTAGCGCTGCCCGGGACTTAATCCCACGCTTAACGTGCCAGGAGCTGCACAAACAACACTACTCAGAAAAGCTCGCTGAACCAAGTCACGGGAGGGTTTGACTGTGTAACTGTGCTTTAGGAGCTCGGAAAGGGCTTTCACGGGGGATAGAAGTTCACTGGGGATAGAAGTTCACTGGGGATAGAAGTTGTGAGTTCATAAACTTAAAAGCTGAAACCTCATTAGTAAAGTTGATGTTGGTTGACTCAAGCAGTCAGCCGTTGGCTGTCTAAGTTCAAGACTGCCTGCGTCGGCCGTCCGACAGTCCAAGAAATACACAGGTCTTTCCATTCATTTTGAATGGGGGTAGTGCGTTTGGGCTGCAGCGGGGGTTTCCGCAGTGGGGAAACACTCAAAAAAAACAAATGCAGCGGGCCTGGGGCGAAAAGTTGAGACCGACTCAAATTTTGGGGAAACGCAACCCCACGTCACGCTGCGGTGGCCAATCATGTAACCGGAGATTGTCGGTGTGTTTTGAGTCGGTGTGAGAGTCCCGTACAGTAAACGGGAAACATCACGGCCTTTTATAACTGCCACAAGAAAGTTTTAAAACGCTACGAGAGTAAAAAAAAAAAAAAAAAAAACGCAAGCACTGAACTGCCCGGGAGTTTGAACAAATTGATTCAGCTGAACGTTTCCTGCAACAACAAAGCACTCACTACGTCTCGCTCGTCTCTTTTATTTCTCTCTCTCTTCTGTGAAATAAAGCTGCCTTCAAGTGCATTGGAAACGTCAATCTAGAAGCGATCTGACGGAAAACCGTTATTGTGAAACATAAAGTCTACTTGTGCTTTGCTGGGGGGTTTAAGAACACAACAGGACGTCCAACAAATGGGCCCTTTTTATTGACACTCCCCCCGCCGTACCACCGTGGGAAAAATCGCCGGATCCCTTTCTTTGGTGCGAATGCCCCATAATGAGGTGACTTCAGCCCACAGCTGCTGCTGTTGTGTGCCTTCTGCTCCGTCTTGTGTTTCTCCACTGCAGACCATTGAGTGATACAGAATGGTCTTAAATCGAGGCAAATTGTTGAGACGATATTTCCTTCCAATAAGCCTGTTAAGGGTTCTGCTGTGTCATCATTTAGCTTTTGTCTTTTGTGCACTTGTTGTGTCTGCAAACAGCACGGGAGGCTGCCATGTGGGAGCTGGAAGAGCGCCATCTGCAGGAGAAACACCAGCTGTTCAAACAGCAGCTCAAAGACCAGTACTTCATGCAGAGACATCAGCTGCTCAAGAGACACGAGAAGGTACAGGCTGGATGATGGACTCAGCCTTGTTGTAGCTCTTTTACATGCATAAATCTTCTTTGAATCCGCAACCGTTCCAATCTGTCCACTTTCAAATCGCATGTGAGAACTCACCTTTTTAGAGCTGCTTTTCTGACTGATCTCATTAAGTGGCGTATGTATGACACGCCAATTCGTATGCCATTTTGGCGTGTTATTAAGATGCATAATCGCTTTTTAGCGTGTTTATCAACGCCTTTTGGCCTCCATTGAGCTACATTACGTGTGAATTATCGCTGTAGAGAGTAGTATGAAAGGACGGAGGTTGGCTGGGGTGGTGGATGGGTAAAACACAGGATTTTCACCCAGGAGAGCCGGGATCGCGCCCCGCGTGTGGCGTTTATCAACCGTTTTAGTTTTTTTGTGTTACTAAAGCCTTTCCCAATGCTCTTTTCCTAAACCAACCCTTTTTTTTTTTTTTATTTAATTTTTCTTTACGTCAACGTTGTTCTCGCAATAGCACTGCACGTTCTCGCGTGTATACAGCGTAGACATACACGCGGATAGCTCATAGGCGTGTATGTTGACGCAAAGTCATGATGCCACGTTGTGCTTTTAATGTTTGCTTAATGTGTGGATTTTCGTAGTATGTGGATTTCCTTTTTAAAAACTCTGTAAAGTGTTGCAAAAAGCGCTATATAAATAAACTGCATTATTAGTATTTCTCTGACCTCAGAATTACCCTCAGCAGTTATGATTTTGTCAACAAGCGTCCTCCATGTTGTGTGTGTGTGTGCGCGCTGCTGTGTGCCCTGTACAGGAGATGGAGCAGATGCAGCGCTACAACCAGCGTCTGATCGAGGAGATGAAGAACAAGCAGACCCAGGAGAGAACCAGACTGCCCAAGATTCAGCGCAGCGAGGCCAAGACCCGCATGGCCATGTTCAAGAAGAGCCTTCGCATCACCACCGCTGTCATCACCCCCGAGCAGGAGAGGGAGAAAGTCAAGCAGGTGACCAAGCAAGAATGAATGAAATGAACCGTTTTCCTTTTTGTGTTTTATATTCGATGGAAAGCCAAACAAAACACAGTGACAAAACACAAGTTCCTTACAATAATAATAACCCTATATATATATATATATATATATATACACCCTAATAATAAATCCTAATCGCGTCTCTCTTTTGCAGTTTGCAGCTCAGGAAGAGAAGAGGCAAAAGAACGAGAGGCTCCATCAGCATCAGAAACATGAAAACCAGATGAGAGACCTGCAGCTGCAGTGTGACGCCAACATCCGAGAGCTGCAGCAGATGCAGGTAGAGATAGAAAAAAGCACGGCACTTTATAAAAAAAAAAAAAAAGAAATTCATAATTTAAATGTGTTTCATGAACAAGTATTATCCTCTATTTACATGCAGTCTTGTTTAACTCCCACTTCACCATCCCAGCCAAAAAGACACAGTTGTGTGGCCAGGTTAGCTCAGTTGGTAGAGAGGCGCACACATATATAGAGGTTTATTCCTCGACGCAGAAGGTCCGGGGTTCAAGTCCGACCTGTGATCATTTCCCCCCCCTCTTCCCTTTCATATCTAGCTGTCCTATCCATTAAAGGCAGAAATGCCCAAATGTTTTGCATGTAAAAACCAAAAAAATAAATAAAAAGATGGACGACGCGTCTCCATTTTTCTCCCGCTGTACAAAAGTGAAGCCAAAATATCCCGGATACGAGCGTTGCCATCTTGTAATATTGGAGCCAGAAACTAAGCAGCATGGTCAGGCAGTGGAGCGCGGTATCAAAGTCCCACCCACCCAACCAATCACGAGTCAATCACAGCTGTCAATCATAAAGTTTCACCCTGTTTTTATAGTATTGAATTAGGGACTGTTCGTTATTTAATTAAGGGGCCACCGGAGGAGTTTTGGGACTTCAAAGCTAAAAAGACATGACCCTCCCCTCGCCAGTAATAATTTTTCTATGTCCCTCCAACATGATTTGAAAAAGAGGCATGACCCTCCCCTTGCGTGCAAGTTTGCACTTAACATAGAAGTACAGATACCATTTGATTTCTACAGCCGTGATGTACATGAGTTAACCTCTGCGTTCTCATCTGACACATCCCACTCCTCTGTTACGGTGTGGTGGCCATTTCAGTAGATTTACTCACTAACATTGTTGTGGAAACACAATAAGCATGGAAACTAAATGCAAACTTCAAATACTAAGTTACTCCTCTAGTAAACTAGTATTCACATGAAATAAAACAATAAAACATTTGAGACCATTCAGCAAAGGACACTGGGAAATAACAATTCAACACTGGTTGCTATGGACTTGTCACTAGGCTTCATCAGTCATTGTATATTTTAGCACATAGGTAAAGGTGCCGAAGCTGAACATTATATTCCAAAACACATCTGTTTATTTTTAAAGCAGATTTGAAATTACATTGTAACAATTTAACAATTCGCCCTTATGAAATCCAATCGCGGCACGGCTGTCTTGGAACGCAATAGACAGACGGTGGCGGAATGCCCCGACACTTAAATTCAACTAAAATGTAACGGTGAACAATCAGTGTTGGAGCTACAGTCTGTTGAGATGCCTCTCCAAACGCAGAAACCAAGCGCAGTCACACCATAAAACGTTAAGACACGTTAAAAAAATCCGTATTTTGCCGTAATCCAATGACACGGAAAAAAAGTAATCCACAGCGATCAGTAGATCCACAAACGGAGTCACGGTGTATCCAGCAAGGCCGATACGAGCGTCACATTCACCAGCCAGCTATGACCTCTACTGCAGCCAGCCACCAGGTGGCGATCAAGAAGCTTTGGCTTCACTTACACAGTCTACGCATCAACCCCTGGTAAAACCCCTCCGTTTTCATCCGATAACTTTTCTGTACGCGTTTTCAGAACGAGAAGTGCCACCTGCTCATCGAACACGAGACCCAGAAGCTGAAGGAGTTGGACGAGGAGCACAGCCAGGAGTTGAAGGAGTGGAGAGAGAAACTACGGCCCAGGAAGAAGGTAGAGGAACTCAAACACCTGGCTGCTATTCAGCTCGTACAAAACATTACTCCTCCGCCTGTCAGGTGTCCCCGTATATGTTGTAAAGACACTTTCAGAGTCACGTGAATAACGACAGACACATTTTAGCTGGCTTATTATTCTATGTTATGATTTTACTCAAACAAAATCAAACTTTCCACAGGACTATGAGATGCACGTACAGGGTGGTATTCACATGGAACTAAGTCTGTTGTTGCTGTCTTCAGTCGTCAACATTGAAATCATTAGCATTTCATAACTATTTCTGTATCTGCACCTCACTGTATCCTTAACCGGGGGCAGGATGGACCACTGGCTGGAGCAACAAAACAAAAAACTAAACTAACCTACTGTAACCACTTAGATTTAGATAATGTCATCTGACAAGCATGTCTGACTGAGTATACTGGCCCATTACCACAACTGTGTTTCAGGATCTCAAAGCAAAAATATGCAACCTGCCACTGCATTCACTTGCATCCATGGTTCTTCTTACTATTATGGGCAGAGTGTAATACATGTGATTCATTTGGTCATGTTGCTCCATCGCTTTGCTCCAGAATGAAATGTCTGCAAAGACTGGCAGAATCCCTCTGAAATGTAGAACAGACTCATGAACTCCAGAGGATTAATGAATACTAGAGACTTCTAGCGGTTAGAATTTATATTTGTCAAATACTTTGGTTCATGGACAAATTTTATTTTAGTTCAAATCTCTTTTTTGAGGGAGACCTGTAATACTTTGGTTTAAATACCTGCACAGCTAAAGTTATCCCCCTCAGCCTCAGCCATACTTTGTGTTGAGTGCTATTTAGTGAATGTTAGGCATGCTAAAAGCTCCAAACCTATGCCGACAGAAAAGGCTGAGAGTAAACACGAGGCAGTTCATGAGGACTCAGCACCTTCACGAAGTCTCGCCTTTGGTCAGAAGGAGACCTCTGTGGCTGAGGACAAATTGCAGATCATGGGAATATTGGCAACTGTGCGAGAAAGAGAGCCTTCTGTGGACAACGGTCAGAGGAACAACGGCACTCAAGAACAAATGAATGTAAAAGAGAGAGTGCAGTAATTCAGAGCTAGATAAATGTAATCCCAGCTCAAGTAAAGTTCCCATGTCTTGCTTCTCAACAACGCAACAAAAACAAAACAAAAAAAAGAGGACCTAGGTTAAAATTTTGTCTAAATTCCATTTAAACAAAAAAAAAAAGCTTTTTCTAAATGATCCTATGAGCCCAACATGTGTTTGTGTGTCCCGCAGGCCCTGGAGGAGGAGTTTGCCAGGAAGCTGCAGGAACAGGAAGTGTTCTTCAAGATGAGCGGAGAGTCCGAGTGCCTCAACCCCTCCAGCCAGAGCCGCATCTCCAAGTTCTACCCGATCCCCAGCGTCCACTCCACTGGTTTCTAGTTGAAACCTACATACATATGCATATACACAGTGCACACGGACCTTAGCACACACACACACACACACACACACACACACACACACACACACACACACACACACACACACCGACTGTGACGACCGAGCCTGTGCTGCCTTGCTCTCATCCTCTGAAAACTGTTGGAGGGTGTACGAAGCATTTCTGTTCCTGGACTATGTTCCTCAGTCTGCAGCTCTGCTCTGCAAACTTCCTTATTTTTGCTCCTTTTTTCATATTCCCACACTGTTGCAGTTGTTTCGAAGGAGAAACTATGAAGGAGATTTTTAGATCCAGTGTTTCGGCCCTCACCTTAAAAACCATTAAAGTGAAGTATCTCTCTCTGCCCAACCTTCTTTTTTGTGATTGAATTATTTTTTATAAAGAATCCAGTGCCTGTAGAATTTGATCTGTTTGGCTTTTAATTCCAAGCAATTTTTGTTACGTATTTGCTGCTCAATTTTTCTCTCATTTAGACATTTGCACTAAAGGAGGAAATAGCATTGTTATACCACTTAAACATACTGTTGATGGTTTAATTTGGTTAGATATTAAATAGCAGCCTTATTGTTTATAGTTGATCATACAATAGAATGTATTTCTGATGGAGACGGCGCACATTTCTAATATCCCTCGTGTTGAAGGAATGGTGATACAGTATAGTTTGTATTCAATTACATATCTCTGTGTTAGAATTTTAGCTTGTGATGGATAAGAGGTTAAATAATGCATGATTTCAGGAACTCTTTCCAGCAGAAATGATTCAGTCTTTCAGGGTTTTTTTTCTTCAGAATGCCTTCCTTGAGTTGCATACAGTAGAGATGGTGTTTCCATACAGAGACAAAGGGTCACTGTTGATTGGACACTAAGGAATTCACTGCAGTGGCAGAAACAAAGACTGTCCATCAAGCATTGATGTAGCCGTTTGTTGGACCAGGCTTTATTTTTATTTTGGGTAACACCACTTTATTATTATCGAGCAAGAAATGATGTATCTATAGGAGAGGTATTCAGGGATGAATAAAGAATGCATTTTTTCGTTGATGTCGATTCTGGAAATGATATAACCTTTTGTAAGAGTTTCCAGAGCCGGGGGAAACTGAAGAAGCAAAATTCAACCTACTAATGGCTTTCAGTCCATTTAAACAAAAAAAGAATTGAATCTGCAGTGACACATGATGATGCTTCCTTTGTACTTACTTTGGTTTTTATTCATATGCCTCCTCGTTTGCTACCAGGCGTATCATGGATAGGCCTGCATGGCTTTTCTTCTTTGAAATGAAATACTGTTTTGTTGTCGTGCTAGCTAATAGCCTTAATACTTGAGAAGAGCTGTATCTATATATAGGGCTGGGCGATATGGAGAAAATCAAATATCACGATATTTTTGACCAAATAGTTTGATATCGATATTGTAGGGTTGACAATTATTGCTTTCCCAAAATATTTACACAATGAGGTTTGTGATAAATAATCATCATTAATGTGTATAAAATGACTAAGTGGGTAAAGGAGGCAAATAACAGAACAGTCTGTTGGTTCCAAAAATGACATCACTTTACTGTAATGCAGCTTGTAAAATCGGGAAAAGACAACACTTGTGTCATATTACGATATTACATTATCCAAAATTTAAGACGATATCTAGTCACATATCTCGATAATAATATAAAATCGATATATTGCCCAGCCCTATCTATATACTGTCTACCCGATATCAGACTCTAGGTGTTGTGCCAGTTTACCAACTTAATGTTTTGTATGATGACCGTGTGAAGCAAATGAACTATTTCTCAATGATTGCATCTGTATTCAAAGAAAGAAACGGAACATGAGCTCTTAGCATTTAGATTTATGTAGGATGATGTCAAAGCAATCTGGTATTTGATGCAGTTGTAAAAAAAAAAAACGTGTTTAAAACCAGATGGACCTGACTGGTTTAGGCCATCTTGACTTGTGATTGGTTCATTTTATCATCTCATTTTCTTTGATTGGCTATTGAGAGTTACGGTTAGTCAAAGGTATTTAATAACTGAACTTTTATGTACAAAAATTGCAATGGAGTGCTGTGCACATTTTACAAAACGTTCTCAGCTAGCTATTTTTATATATATATATATATATATATATATATATATATATATATATATATATATATATATATATATATATATATATATATATAAAACACTGCAGCGCCTGTACTAGAGCTAATTTACTCAGTGGAGGTTTGCAGCGTACAGAAATAGAATTACAAAGTCCAATCTGTTAGTTCTTGTTATGTTGGTCAGTTAGAGTCTACAAAAATAAAAACAAGCAAATTGATTCAATTTGGAATGTTGACTGATAACAATTATATCCATATGAAAATCATTATGCATTTTTCAAAATAAATGTATAGTTGTTAGAATACCTGTGTAATGTAGATTTTCATTTTGCTGTAAATAAACTTCTGTCCTACAGTTGTTTAGTCTTTTTACCAAGTAATACACTTGTAATGATGTGACCGTGATGGAAAAGGTTAAAGCTTCCATAAACAATTGTATAATAAAAAAAACCCATCTTAGTTATAAAAGTTATAAAACATGCTCTAATTTGAAAATGCCCACAAGAATAAAAAAGATAAGACAGGGTTCCCCCCAGTGTAATGCAAGCCTGGTGGACTACCGGGCGTAAACCACTGGGAATTATTTTTTAATGTATTTTTAAGAATTTTTAAACTAGTTACAGTGGGGCAACTCAGTTGGAAACTTAGACGTAGTCTTATTTTCCAGTTAGCTTTCAGCACTGACTTAATGTAGGGCCCTATGGAATCTGTCTTATAGCTTTTTTTAAATTCTCAATTTCACGATACCGTCCTGGACTCTGTTATCACAGAAACTATGTGGCTCTACATTAATGCTGCCATCAGTCTGTCACCGGCCTCTTCGTAAAAAGACACTTGCCACCGGGCTAAACAACTTTTACTGGGGGAAACCCTGTAAGAGAACTCTTCATTCAATCCCACAAATTAAAAGATATCACCCCGCTGAATGCCACCCCAAATACAGTGTATCAAACAAGCTCATTCAAAGATATACATAATCCCTGATTTCACACAGACAATTTAGCATGGAAGACATTCAGAAATATAAAAATACAATCACAAATCATTCCTAAAAACAGATACAGATATATTTCAGCACATTCACCACATTTATACAAACCACACAAACTCCGCCTAAAGCAGGATTTCACTTACAGTTCCATATGTTCAGTAACTTGACTCTTATACACCAACGCCCCTCCTCCTCCTCCTTTTAGTCAGCAGAGTGAATTCTCCTGAAAAACAACACACAGTTTGATTAAAGTGTTGCTTAATGCGACCTGCTTCGATCATTGGGTTGCTACGGAAGCTGATTAGGGCCACATGCAGGGTCCAAAATTAGCACCATCTACCAGACAAATGTTGGTAAAATACGCAAGTGGCGTTCATTTTGGACCCTGGCCACGTGAAAAATCTATTTGAGTTCTGACCATAGACTGTATATATTAATAATATACAATCTATGGTTCTGACTTTAAACGAGACTAAGTGAGAATTC
The DNA here is from genome assembly GCA_023566125.1 of Zingel zingel. Taxonomy (NCBI): domain Eukaryota; kingdom Metazoa; phylum Chordata; class Actinopteri; order Perciformes; family Percidae; genus Zingel; species Zingel zingel. The sequence goes on along the minus strand of CM042317.1, from coordinate 6,226,589 downwards.
TGAGTTTAATATCAATTCTCACTTCAATATCGCAATTCTGTCTTTAAACTCAGGGCGCTTTCACAGCTATAGTTCAGTGGACTCGGTGCAATTCAGAGGTGAAGTATCAACATTGTTGCATTTTTCATTTAGTTTGGTTTGTGTTCACACTGCAATTTGTCAAACGAACACCAAACACTGTAAACGCACGTCACGCCATCGAGACGGTCGCTTGTTTATTGGACAGAATATCCAAAACTCTGCGACAGTTCTGCTCTCAGAAATAATGGAGCAACACCAAATTGATAACGTCTTGGGTTTTCTGGTTCTGCTTTAGTGTTCCTGATATTTTGGAAGGCGGCGAACAATGAGCAGCTGACAGACAGCGAGGGAAGGAGAGAGATGATGATGTCACACAGACGACCAGCGATGTGTGCTCAGAACAGCTTATGGATCTGAAAGTTATCATCCCTTAAATCATATAGAGGTCCGTAAATTGTGTGCAAGGTTGAAATTGTAGGCTAGTAAATGCTCTGTTTTTGGTTCACTTCCTGTATTTGGGTTGGATCGCGTTCTCACCTAAAGTGAACCGAACTCTAGTTCACTTGGAAACGAACCGAGACCCCTGTTTTCAAGCGGACCAGAGTTTGTTTGTTTGGTCCGCACCAGAGTTTAAATGAGCTTTCACACCAGCCCAAACCAACCGGACATTCTGACCAAACGCTCCAGGATTCCTTTTATAACGGAACAAACAAGGTAGGTGGGAAAGCAACCTCAGAACTCAAATACATTTTTTCACGTGGCCTTAATCCTCTTCCGTAGATTCCTGCTTGTTCTGCCACATTAAATCAAACATTCAAAACCATTATTAGCAAATATCTGCAGCAGGGCCCCTTTTAGTTACATTTTTATTTTTGTCTGTAAATACTTAACATTTTTATTTATGTCTTAATGAAGATATGTTACTTATTTACTGTATACACTTATTGACTTGCTCTTTTCTTATTCTTATTTTACCTTGAATGTGACTGTGAGCAACTGCAACTAAATAATTTCCCTGATGGATCAATAAAGTATTCTGATTCTTCAAATAGACTAATCCAAGGTGGATTAAAGTGTTCCAGTTGTATTTGTCATACAGTATGTACATTAACACAGGGTCAACGGCACAGTGAAATGTATTTGGCAAGACAATGAGTCAACACAGAAATAAATGTCATAATTAAATTGCCAATAGTTACACAAACAGCTAGTTTTAGTCAGAATGTATCTTCATTGCTTATATCATCCCAAACTACATTTGAATTGATCTATTATCACTGTACACATTTCTTTTATTGTTTAAACTAGTTATGTATGTCACTTTTTAATGTCAAAATTGAATTGTGAGAATTACGCCAACAGATCTTGATGATATCGCCAAAACCTTATATTCTGATCTAAAATCACAATCACTAAACACTTTTCTATTAGTGGTCCAGCTGTGATGAATGTGCCTACACTTTTTAAATTGAAATGTTTTACATTTGGAGCCAGATCAAAACAACTGAAAAATCCAGGCCTGTGTCAAATCATCAACCATCATACCAAGCTGACAACATGACCTCAATCACCTTTGTGTCCTTGGGGTCCTTCTAGCCCTGGAAGCCCTTGTTCACCTGGGTCACACAGACAGAGTAGATTACTTTCACATCTGGGATGCTCATTAATAACCTATACCTATATACATAAACTGTCACTATATACTGATATGGGAGGAAAAGCCATGAAAGACATGAAGATTTTTTACAGCAGTTTCAAACTCTCTGATATAACTGAAAAAAAAGCAAATAGCACACTCAAATAATCTATCAATCCGAAGCATTATTAGCGGTACAATCTGTCACGTCCCACGTCAGCCATTAGTTTTCATTTTCTAGTTAATGTTGGTCACTTCCTATTTTATTTTTAAACTCAATCTTTGAAATGTAGGGTAAGGGTTAAGGTTAGGGTTAGGTGCCTTGAACTCAACGGTCGCAGCGCTGCTTGGAAGGAGACGATGAGGGCTTAAAAGACCATCGAGCGTCTGATTGTCTCCCCTCCTCTCACTAGCCTCCCCAAAAATAGCGATCCGGCGATTTTCCGCTGAGTGGTGCGGCGGGGGGAGTGTCAATAAAACGGCCTGTTGTGTTCTTAACCCCCCCCCCCAGCAAAGCACACGTAGACTTTATATACTTTTATTTTCCAGGATTCTGTTTTCCGTCAGATAGTTAATAGATTACAACATTTCCGACAGCACTTGAAAGCAGCTTTATTTCCCAGGAGAGAGAGAAAGAAAAGAGACGAGCGAGACAAAGCGAGTGCTTTGTTTCAGGAAACTTGCTTGTGTTTCGTTTTTTACCTTTATAGTGTTTTAAAACTTTCTCGTGGCAGCAATGGAGGCCGTGATGTTTCCTGTTTACTGTACGGGACTCTCACACCGCCTCAAACCACAGCTCAAAACACACCGACAAGTCTGATCTCCGGTTACATGATTGGCCACCGCAGCCTGATGTGGGGCTGCATTTCTTCAAAAGTTGAGTCGCAAAAGTTTTCGCCGCAGGCCCGCTGCGTTATTTTGAGTGTCCCCCTCGTGGCAACCCCAGCCGCAGCCCAAAGGCACTACCCCTATTCAAAATGAATGGAAAGACCTGCGATTTTGCCGGGCCGTCGGAAGGCCGACGCAGGAAGTCTTGAACGCGGCCTTAGTTATCAGATGGTTTTGTACCTCAGTGACAGCGGTCTAGCATTCCTTCCTCATGTTTCTTGCCTGTTTGTTGACTCTGCCTTTTAATTTTCATACCTCAGCCCTGTGCTCTTCCTCCTTGTTTTTTGGATAAGAACTTGTTGGACGATTTGGACACTGTTGCCTCTGATTTTACATTGTACAATAAATCTTGTTAACTGAGTTGCCTGTTGAGTTGTGCATATGTGTCTGTCCATCAATACGGGCATACTGCGTAGGCGTCAGAACTTTGGCTTCAACACCAGTCAACAGACGTTACTGCAGTGTTTGTGTTTTACATCCACTCTTGTTCGCCGATGTTAATAATTTCTCCCCAATTTCACATTCCTGTTGGAACATGTTTGATTGTGTAGTTTTTGGTTTAGAAGCATTCTTGGTGATTTTACTGCTACATGTAGCTAAATGCTAATCTGTAATCTTGGTTGCTAATGTTATTAATTTCTCCCCCATTTTGGGTCACATTGCTTCTGGAACATGTCCAGTTGTGTAGTTTTTTATTTAGAAACATGTATTGGTGATTTATACCAGTAGAAAGTGTACAAAATATTTTCAGAAACACATTTCATTGAACAATTTTATGTCATAAAATAAGAGATTGTATTCCAAACGAGCCACCATCACGGTCTCTTTTGAAATCTGGGAGCAGACAGCCCAACGTGAAGTGTTCGTCCAATCAGGTGCAGCCATCGCGGTTGTAGGAGGGTGTAGCCAATTTTCTTTGCTTGACAGTGGTCAATGAAGAGAAATTAATAACTGCTAGTGGCGAGCCGACCAAGCGTCCAATGCTGGGAAGCGGGGAGGTCCATGCCGTGAAAACAACGCCGATATGGACACGTACCATAGGTGGTGAAGCCTGCACAGTATTCTCGTGTGTTGACGTCAACATGTATCAAGTGCGATCTAGGATCTACCGCGCAGATGCGGAAGACTAGGAGACAGAGCCTTTCAGACAGAGGGTGAATACAGGAATATTCAGACAGACAGTATGAGACAAAGAATGTGTTATTTAACATTAAAACATGTAAACATGTTTTAGTAGAAACCCAGAATACAAGTATGTACCTGAATACCATGTATGAAAATAAGCATAATATGGGACCTTTAAGGATTGTTTAGACCTACCTCTCTCTCCTTTTGGCCCTGGGAATCCCATTTCCCCTTTCTGTCCTGGTCTCCCAGGCGGTCCTACAATGGCTCCATGTGCTGTGGAGGACACATTCAGTTGTTATCAGAAATCCAAATTCTCACATCTTTTAGCTCCTTTATATTTCTTCTTTTTAATAGTAACATTTTGTAGGTAAATGCTTCTTTACTTTTGATGTATTCCACTAAATCAGTGACATTTGCATGGAAACCAAACAATCTGCTGTATCCGGGGGGACCTGGAGGGCCAGGTGGTCCCGGTGGTCCTTGGATGGAGCGCTCATTGTGGTTCCGTTCAAAGTCACGTAGCAGACCATGAGCTGGGAAATAAGACGCAAGGTAAGGAATAATATCAACCAGAACCTCTACCACTTTTGTTGTTTATTATTTGTAGATTTTGAGTGGAGACTGTAACATCACAGTACAATTTCTCACATTTGATGTATTCCAACAGATCTGTGGCATTTTCATGGGAACCAAACCACCGGCTGTATCCAGGGGGACCTGCGGGGCCGGGCGGTCCCGGAGGTCCTTGAAAGACACGACTGTTGTATTCACCCACGATGTCATGCAGCACACCGCGCGCTGCAGATGACAGAAAACTCAGTGATGCAAGTGAAAGCTTTCTGTGCCACTGGTTTCATTCAAACCCAAGAAAATAATTTAAATTTTCAGCCTAGAGGAAAGTTATTCTGTATTATGGGCAAAGACCTTTGGTTGTTAGCCATGAGAGTATGTTTTTAATTCAAAAGGCAAAGAAGTAAAGGCTATGAAGACAACCAGCCGAGGACAACATGATGACTTTGCCTTTCTTTATAGTTGCACAGTTTTTGTCCTGGGATGTGTGGCTGGGAATGGCATGTTTACGACCCTTCAACTTAATGACAACCCTTCAATTAAAAAAGCATATTAAGCTCATATCAAGTCAAGTCAAACTTTATCATCCCACATGGCAGAAATTTGGTTGCAGTCAGGCAAACAGATCATAAAGTTGTGTTATGCAACATTCGAGACAGATCACAGGAACAAACGAGTACAACTGTGAGATCACTTCAAATGAATAAAGTGCCAAAAACAGCTGAATGACAGATACATGAAGTGTTTAGGTGCTGAGATCACATGTGCAAATTCAGGCTACTAATTGCTGTGCAAACAAAAGAGACAGTATCTTTTTGTCCTCTGAGCATGAAGGTAAGAGCTTAAACTCCCTCTGCAGGGAGTGATCCAATATGGCCTGGGCCTTCCTTAGGACCGGCCTATAATGGAGGTCAAAGAGCTGCAGTTAACCCAGCCACATAACTTTGATGGCCACTTTGAGAAGCCAGCCAAGCCTATTCTTATGCCAGATTTAGGCTAAATTTACATTGCTACATTTTAGTTTAAAAACTAATATATTTTGCTTTGTTTACACCTCACGTTCATACTGCTCTGGCGTTTCAGAGCCCCTAAACCAGAGACATTTGAAAACACTTCTGACCCCGTTTAGGTTTGGAATCTGCGGGGTTGTTGTTGCAGTCTCAACGGTCGCAAACGGAGACCTTTGGCAACACCGACACTGACGCCAACGTTTCACCGCCCGATTGGGTCATGACATCTCGTTCTCTACTAACGTTACCATGGCAACTACCAGCAACAGGCGGAGTATACATGCTGCTTCCTGTTTATGCTCAGTATACGAGAATGTTGATGAGATATGCGGTTTGGGCGTGTTAGTTTAAACGGAGATTAGTTCTTCTATTGGAGCTAAAAACTCTGCTTAAAAAACAAAACGTAGCAATGTAAATGTAGCCTCAAGTTCCCAGACCATGCCACAGTACAGGACAGAACAGACACTATTCACTATGGAACTTCTAAAGAACATCTAAAAAGGACCTTTTTAGAAATTGCATTAATTAAAGATGTATTGATTAATCGATTAGTTGTCAATTACTAAATGATATGCCAACTATTTCGACAATTGATTAGTCTATTTATAAAAATTCTCTGATTCCATCTTCTTAAATGTGAATATTTTCTAGGTTCTTCACTCCTCTGTGACAGTAAACTGAATATCTGACATTTGAGGCTTTGGGAAACACAGATTGACATTTTTCGACATGTTATAGGCCAAACAACTAATCAATTAATCAATAGTAATAATCGTTAGTTGCAGCTCTAGTTGGAAGCTCAACTTGTTGTCAACAGTACCCAAATACTGGTGATTTTCCACCACGTCAATTTCCCTTTCCTCAATATGTGACAGTTTTGGGGTTGGGGCCGACTTCCTAAAGCCAATGATCATGTCCTTGGTTTAAGACACGTTCATCTCAAGAAAAGACTCCTCCTTAGTATAACGGAATCATCGGCAACTATATAATGTGTCTGTTCTGGTGTTTACTTTGACAGCTATGATATCTACTTACATTTGATGTATTCCACCAGATCCACAACATTTTCACGGGAACTAACCCATTGGCTGTGTCCAGGCATTCCTGGAAGTCCAGGAGGTCCTGGAGGTCCTTGAACGAGACGCTCAGAGTCTCTCACAAGATCACGGAGCAAGCCATGGGCTGCATGTGGAGGAAAGTACAGTTCAGTGGAGTGCAGGCAGGTAAGTAGTAATATAAAATATAGACCCAATGTTTGTTTACAATAACTTCCGGGTAGAAAATTCCTGCGTCACTTACATAGAATTTAACGGCGCTGAGCAAACATAGGTGAGGAACAACTGGATATACTCTCATCTCATTTATCTAAAATGCATGTTTGATGCTTTCATATGTCAACATTTTCACTAACATTAGGTTGGAGTCCTAATTTACCTGTTGGGCCACAGACTAAAGAAAATGACACCACCCAAACTAGCAGTCAGTCCGACTGGCGGGGAGATGTCGCTGTTCCTAACGTTAGATTTGGATTATCAAAGATGCAAAGCAACACAGGACAGAAAATGATCACAGCAGAGACATCAGATAGGTTGGACCTCTGTGTTTAACTAAATATCTTTAAATGTTACAGTTACGGCTGAAAATGACAATAGAAATAAACAAGTTTGCCGATTTCACATATCTCCGCAATTCAAATTAACAGACATTTGTCTACCTGGAAGGGATTTTTGTGTTAGCGTGACGTCACAGTGATTCAGTCTATGTTAATTACAGCAAGGTTTAGGCAGAGGTTTATAACAAATGCCGTCTAGATCACATACATTTAATGTAATCAGTTACTTCTACAGCCATACTGGAGAATTCTCCGGTATCCAGATTGTAGTGTCTGGCACCGGGTACACCTGGCTCTCCCTTGTGTCCTGGGGGTCCAGGAGGGCCTGGCGTACCAGGAAGTCCGAACACAGCTCCTCTTACACTGTCACCTGGAGACAATACAGCATAATATGACTTCAGAAGAAACAATGGCTTAGTTAAGGTTGGATCATATAGAGCAGTGGTTCCCAACCTTTTTTCCTTGGAGCCCCCCCTACTTATGTCTAAGAAAAGCTGAGACACCCCTCCGAAACCGAAGTTGAGGTAACTCTCGAGATAGAGCCTTACTTTCTTTTTTGATACAGAGGAGTTATCAGCACTTTTACTTTTTTCCGCTATGTTTCATTCATGAAATAGTGATGCCGTGGCAGCAGGAAGAACGAGGATGATAGCAGCTAGCAGCTAACAGCTAACAGCTAGCAGCTAGCAGCTGACCTGATGACAGCAAGGTCCCAGGTTAAGAGCCTACTAAGTAGCCTGCCTACAATTTTAAGCGAGAACAAAAATATATAGTTTTTATACAGACGTTTGTATACATTATACTGTATATTCTAGTGTATTATCATAATTTGTTTAACATGTGCAAATATTTATTTTTTTACCTCAACCTCAAACCAGATAAAGCACGTGGGATACGATACGATAAAGACCCTGAGGGGTCCCCGGACCCCAGGTTGGGAACCACTGATATAGAGTCTGGATCAACAGAAATAAAGCCTGACATCTTATGCGTGTCCTCACCTACAGCTGTCTGTGTGTTGCCGTTTTTAAAATCTAGCAAACTATACACTGAAAATGGCAAGACGATTGTGATTGGTTTAAAGAAATGCAAACAACCCAGAGTGTTTTTTCTCCTATCCCAGAATGTATCTGTAGTGTAGCCAGACCAATGCAAAACTAGGTCATATAAGACTATAATGCAGACAGATTTTTTGATAGGTTAAGTGACAGTTTTGTTTGAGGTCTATGTTAAGATTGTGCCTTAATTAAACCCTCAACGTAATATTTGTGTAAGGTTGTCAACAGAAAGCCTTGTGCATGTTAACACATTTTGTCGACAACACAAGTCCAGCTTGAATGCAGTAAAAAACTAAATTTTTGACTTGTCATAGTAGGAAAAGCACAGCTGAAATTGATAACCTTAACGATGGCTCAATTCCATCAAGTGTCCCAGTAAGCTATTTCAGTGAGTCAGCATGCACAATACCAGGGCCTCTCCTAAGAGGAATGCAGCCATCATTAATAGTTTTGAATACACCTGTGCTTTTCCTACTATGACATGTCAACATGTCTGCCGTGAAAAAGGTCTATATGCTAATCCAAGATGGGGACTCGAGTTTGAGACTCGGGTTACACTTAAGTCGCACACACAGTGACTTCAGACTTGACTTGAGAGTCGTTCTGAAAAGACTTCTGACTCAACTCAGACTTGAGATGCAGGACTCGTGAACAATCTTTATTTTTAGGAAACATCTGATGAGCTGAATGTTACTCATCTCCCTGCGTAACTCATAACCGACCTACGTAACATGTAATACGTAACGTATATCTGCAGCGTGGCCACACGTGAGAGAGGACAACAAACACGTCGACAACACAGGCAGCTGCTGTGCCATTCATCAGAAGCTTTGGCTTTAAAAAACTTACGACAACAAGGCCCAAACAAAAGAAGCGCTGAATGCAAAATATGTGGAGTCTAACCCAGAGACTTGTGAGCATCTCTGATGCTAAGTGTACCTGAAAACACTACCATGTGTACTATACTGTATACTTGGAAATGTATCATATAGTCTTAAACCTTATTCAGGCCCTTAACAAGTCTAGGTCTTGGAATTAGCTCAAACGCAGTCAAGTCATTCATTCCTTTAAACTCACTCTTGAAGTATTGTTGTGGTTCTGCTTTGAGCGTCTCTCTGTTGGCATGCTCTGCATAGGAAACCAGTTGGTTGATTTGATCAGGGGGGGCCCCGTAAAAGTTCACAAATCCTGGTGGGCCAGGTGGACCCGCTGGTCCAGGTGTACCTTGTGGACCAGGGATACCTGGGGAACCAGGAGGCCCCTGAGGACCCACAAGTGCTTGGTACCCAGCTAGTTGGACAATGAAAATGAACATCTGTTAGTTTAATAAATGCTACTAGATCTAAAGACTAGAATAGAAACTCTACATGAAAATAAACACGATTAGCTGTAAAACCTGATTTTGCTGTGTGGCTAAATGTCTGCATTGTGTTTCTTACTTGTTAACAGGTTTCCAGGAGGCCCAGGGGGTCCAGGGGGTCCAGGGACACCTACCGCCCCCCTCTCTGGGGACAGAAAGGACCCACAGTCAATCACAGTCACGTTCCCCCAACAGAGCACCTTTTTAATCGTCATCCTGTAGGTTCATCTGTAACACTCACCATTCATGAGGGTGAAGACACGTTCAGCCACCTCCTGGGTGTTTAGTATGTAGTTGCTGAGGCCTGGAGCTCCAGGAGGTCCCGGTGGACCGGGAGTACCCGCAATGTATCTCCTCACATCCTCCTCTGGACACAAATAATTGACACAATTTGGCAAATCGTCTCACATGCTATGCTCTAAACTTTAGAGAGTACCACTTCACAATTAGGCTACCTTATAAAAGGGTTTAAGAATAGTTTGTAATTAGTTTATTAATTAGGTTGTGAACCCTTTATAAATCATTAATAAGATGTTATAAGGCAGTGGTTCCCAACCTTTTTTCCTTGGCGCCCCCCCTACTTATGTCTAAGAAAAGCTGAGCCCCCCCTCCGAAACCGAAGTTGAGGTAACTCTCGAGATAGAGCCTTACTTTCTTTTTTGATACAGAGGAGTTATCAGCACTTTTACGTTTCTCTGCTATGTTTCATTCATGAAATAGTGATGCTGTGGCGGCAGGAAGAACGAGGATGATAGCAGCTAGCAGCTAACAGCTAACAGCTAGCAGCTAGCAGCTAGCAGCTGACCTGATGACAGCAAGGATCCCAGGTTAAGAGGTCCCGGAGGTTTGGCCTACTAAGTAGCCTGCCTACAATTTTAAGCGAGAACAAAAATGTATAGTTTTTATACAGACTTTTGTATTCATTATATATTCTAGTGTATTATCATAATTTGTTTAACATGTGCAAATATATTTTTTTTACCTCAACCTCAAACCAGATAAAGACTTGCGCACCCCGTGTGATCTTTGCCGCCCCCCTGAGGGGTCCCCAGACCCCAGGTTGGGAACCACTGTTATAAGGCATTAGATTAAAAAGGGCAACAGTCTCCTTGTAACTAATGAGTCATATCATTTAATCATTTATTATTGAGTCACTAACACTTAACAATAATATAATACACTAAACAATAAATGGCAATGTGTTTCACACTTTAAAATAAGGTTCCCTTATGCCAGTTTAAAATGTTAGTGACTCATTAGTAAATGGTGATGTTTTACACTTGAGTTTGTTGCAGTTATACATGTTTGGAACTCAAAAATAAAAAATGAGATGCCAAGAAACATTAAGATGAATCACCTCAGTGGACCGATAACAAGGATGCTGGCTGATTCTTTTGTACCTTAAAATAATGTTTCCAAAATTGTTTCAGTGGTTCATCAACTCGTAACAGGGTGAACGGCACTTCTGCATTCGCTTTGTGGCCCTCTATCAGCTACAACCGCACTATGCAAGTTTGCCAGATCAGGTAGCGGATCTGTAGTTTGAATGAGAACAGTAATGGACAATTCCGCTTCCAACCTGTAGGGGGACCAAAGAGGAAAAGTGCTTTGGTGTTGCTTTAACAGTACAGATACATGTGGGCTCACTATTTGGAAAGCAACAAGTGACTGTTGCTCTTTTTAATCAAGTTATAACATCTTATTTATGATTAATAAAGGGTTCACAACCTAATTAATAAACTAATTGCAAACCATTCTTAAACCCTTTATAAGGTACCCATCCAAGTTGTGTCTTTACTGCAGCAGGGCCATTCCCTTCACTATTCACAACCTTCCATGGTTCCAAAGCTTTAGGGCAATTCAGTCCAATGAGTAGTCCTATATTCTTTTCAACAGTAGTAAGCTGAACTTCACTGAAATATGGCCATTCCATGATGTCTCCTTGTGTAGGGCTGTTTTCCTTTATAACAGGAAACTCTGAATGAGTGTATATCTCTGGCAACGTCAGGAAAAGTGCCTTTAGGGTCTAACGAGCTGGGTATCAAAGCAACAAACTTCATGTGTGCCATTGAAATATGGAGTTTCTTAGCCTCGTGAGACCGTCCTGATCTCGCGAGCTCCAGTTTTCCACTCGCAGATCAGTCTGGCATCTTGAGACGGAGAAAATTTGGAGTTGTTCGCCAAACGACCGACCAATCTGCATTGGTTTTGAGGCGGCTTTAGGTGTGACGCAACGAGAAGTGACTGTTCAGTCTAAACAACATGGCAGCTTCCACGGATGAGATGAGTGTAACTATCGCGCATGTTTTATCTGAATTAGAAAGTATTCCTTCATTAAAAGAAGAGCAAAAAATGGCACTGCAGGCTTTTCTCGTTTTTGCTCTTCTCCCGACTGGTTTCGGCAAGAGTTTGATACATCGTTGATCTGATTAGTTGATTTGGCCCGTCGACAGATGGTTTATCCAATCAGCTAACCAGTATTTTTGCCCCTTCCCAAAAGTTCTCCAACGGAAAGTTCCCAGATGGATATGCCGAGCAAATGCGAAGCAATCCATCTGGTGGAGTCAGGTTAGGAGTTTCTGCCATCTAAAAGAAATTTGGGGATTTTAACTGTCCCCAAATAGACTTACGTTGTAATATGTTGATAAGGTCGTTGACAGAGATGGAGCCAGGTGGACCTGGAGGACCAGGGGGGCCAGGAGTCCCGTCATATCCTCTCCCTGGACCTGAAATGGTAAAGGTTGTAAGGGGTTTCCCATTACTGTTGGAAAAACTGTAGGTTTTCACATGCAGACATCTTGTGTATTAAGTAATTGTTCATACTCTGGATGTAGGCGATCACTCGGTTGGCCACATCATCCAACAGCCCATCCCCTGCGGGTCCTGGTGCCCCTGGGGCCCCTGGAGGCCCAGGAGGTCCAGCCAGGTACTGCCTGATGCCGTCACCTGTGTGTCAAGACAAATTTAGTCTTGCATTGCCAGACCTTCCTCCAAAGCGCTGGAAAGGAGGGTCTGGCTAGTCCACACAACATTCCAGGATGGGAGAAAAACGTGCTCTGGTTTATTGGCATTTCTTTAAACCAATCACTAACGTTTTGGGGGGCACTAAACACTGAATGGAGCAACGGTGCCTCTGCAAAATAGCCTCAGGAAGGAACTTGTTCTGGTGGAACGTATACGTTCAAAGGTTGTTTTAGTCCTGCAACAGAAAACTCAGATTGGACAGATAGTCTAGCTAGCTGTCTGGATTTACCCTGCAGAGATCTGAGGGACAAGGGTTGAGGTTTGGGGTTACAGTTTAGAATGCCAACACAAAGAAAGCGGAAGGTGACGGCCATCCGGCCAAAATGACTGAGGGACATCTGGCGGAATTTCCGGCGGCACCGGAGCAATCCTGGAAATGAAACGTCGTCGATATAGACTAAGACAAACTTGAACTTCATTTGATCGTAGTGTTTAACCAAAGTACATGAATACATAGCTTACTCTGAAGGTACTCTGCCATGTACTGGCCCACATCGGTGGATCCAGACCCACTTCCATCTCTTCCAGGTGGTCCAGGTGGTCCAGGTGGGCCTGGGGCACCAGGACTGTATGAGCCACCTGGTGCGATTTTCAAATAAAATAACATGTAGAAAAAAGACTGAAATAGCAATTTAAAACACTATTTTCAAAGATTAAATTATTAGCATTAGCTAAATTATTAGCAGTACCATAAGCAGCAACAAACTTGGCTGAATGGTGAAGCCACTGCAGAAGTAATAAAAGCTGCAGTTCCTCTGATGCCAACTCCAAGAAAATGCGGTAGGAAAAGCATCCCTTTTTAAATGAAAAGTTAATGCAGTTCTTCAAAAGAAGTTAGAATCTTTATAAGTGATTATAATTTGAAGACAATTTTTAATAAGCATTTTCCACCATGTTATCATTCACTCCTATTTGTCACGGTTATGTGTATTTTGTGTTTGGGTGTTTCTCCCCTCCTCCCTTTTCTGTTGTTGTTTCTCTCCTGGCAGGGCTGGTGCAGTTGAGGGCGGGGCTGGCTGAGCGGGCTTCTCTACAAGGCACACCTGATCCTCATCTGGTTGATTGATCACCACATTTAAGTCCCTTCTCCACTCGGTGCCAGATTATTCTGTCGCAAGCGGTACGGTGTGTGGCACAGTCCGACTCTGTTTTAGGCCCGGCCTCTCTGAGTCTCGTTTTGGCATTTTTGGCTTTTTGGACCGACCTGTGATTTATTTATTTTTTTTCCCCTTTTGCTCAGTATCCAGCTTTCCCTGTGGTCTTCAGCTCCTGTGGATCTTCAGGCCAGCCTGTTCCCTCTTCCTGCCTCGCCGGCCAGCCCTCAACTGCAGCCTGTTTCCTGCCAGAACTAGTGACTTTTTCTAATAAACACCCTTGAATGGCTCACTGTCTCTGTCTCTGCAATTCAGGGCCAATATATTAGACTCAGACCTAACAGTATTTGTGTCAGACTCACAATGGACAAAAAAGTTACAAAAAAATTGAAGCAGAACAATCTGAGATATCATCTTTTATATTCCTTGTGTTCCTCTCTCTTGTCAAAACCTGGCGGCTACAGGTTTTGCCGACAGTTCGGCCAGAGATTTATGTGTTACACTCGCAGCAGCTAATGTAGCCTTGAGCCGCTAGCCTCAAACAGAGATTTTTACTGGACAAATTACAGACATTGCAGATTCACATGGGATTAAGATCAGAGACAACCTCCGTAATTATTACAAATTACTAGAGGTCCCCAGGTAATACTAGTCCTGTGCGAATAGGGCTTTTGATGCATAGAATCGGTGGAGTTTCCCTTTAAGAGTAAATCTCCATAAGAGAGAAAAAAAAAAATTATATTAATCCTAGGTCCCATGACTTCCTGGAATCTGAAAGCGTACAAGGCATTATTTTGCAGCATTATTTTGTATTGATCAATATTGTTGAGTCCGTCCAGCTCTCATTGAGTGGTCAATTTTTTTCTAAATAAATTAATAAAAAAACATATCTTTTGGAGCATTTTTTCATGATTGAGGTGTTTTTGGCGTAGTTGTCAACCATAGTTGCTACTGGTTTTCGCAACCCCATAGACCCTCTGAAAACATGGCATCGGTGATGACAATCATTAAGATACTGTCTCAATACATGATTTGATATGATATGATATTAAGCATGGTCTTACCAATGGAGACCCCAGGGATTCCTGGGGCCCCTGGGACTCCTGTATCGCCTGCAAAGAACACGTAATCAGAATCAGAAATATATTTGTTGCCAGGTAAGTAGCACTTACTAGGAATTTGCTTTGGTTGATGGTGCATAAATAAAAACAATAATATTAGATAAACAAACAATAAATACAGAAACAAAAATAACACATACACATAATTATTTAATATTAAAAAGGAAAAAAGAGGCGGTATGGTTAATGCAGGATGTACAAAATTGTAGAGGGATGTGCAAAAAGTTCAAAAAGCAAAAAGGATATATAGAATGTGCAGAGGACAGGATGTAGGGTTAAGGTTTATTGGCCGTTGGGGGTCCAGGGCCTTGTTGGTGAGGCTTACTGCTGAGGAGAAGAAACTGTTTTTGTGGCGTGACGTTTTGTGTCCGGGGCGACAGGGACACAGTATGAGAGACAAACTCCAGTGACTTCTTGATAAAAGAAAAGACGAGGAAAGACAGACGGAATAGACAGAAAGTGTTTACAAAAAAGAAAAACATTTGGCTGAGTTTACCTTTAGGTCCTTGTGGCCCTTCTGGCCCCTCTGGGCCTGGAGGACCCTGAGGCCCCCTAGGCCCACGCTGACCTGGGAAACCTGACATGAAAAACCAAAACACTGATTTAACAAAAGCGTGTAGGCTCATTGTTGACTCTTGAAATACCTTTACAACAACTGAACAAACTCCACCTGCTGGTGAATTCCACAAGATGTGGCTGAAAGGTCTGGGAAATAATCCAGTAAGTGGACATTGTGCTATGAATTTTCAACTACTTGGCAAACTATTTTCTTTTCAACAAGCCTATGATAGAGTATTTTCTATTTTACAGCATAGAAAAGATAGATGCTTGGTACAATGTCCCCAAAGGTTTTAGAAAACACCTGCTGTGTATTTCCTCAACTCATTTTCTTCATGGCAGTGTGCATAAATAGTGATTATTTTTTCTTTTTGGGGATTATTACCTTTAATAATAGAGCCGGAGAGAGAAGAGAAGAGAGAGAGAAGGGGGGATGATATGCCACGGGCCACGGGTCAGATTTGAACCCCATGAAGAAAGACCCCCCAAAAAAATCAAAAATCCACCTTGTCTAAAAATTGTTCACATACCAAGACCCTCTTCCCCTGGACTCCCTGGAAGACCTGGTTGACCTGGTTCACCTGAAACAATCATCGGTTAGATATGTTTGTTTTAAAAGTCTGTAGTTTCTAAACACTATGATGTATACAACAGTTTGCAGTTTTCTCACCTTGGTATCCTTGTGTTCCTTGTTCACCTAAGGATAATGAAAAATAAGATAAAACAAAAGTTCTGGGATTTTAAAGTAGATTATAAAGTAGTATCTTAATTTGTATCTTGACCTGAGAACTGCTGCCACATTCACTGATAAGTTCATTTTATTAAGCATAAATCGATTATATATGCAGTCCTGTGATCTATTTTGTTGGAGACCAGCGCACTTTTTTCAGAAGCATCTGATTCGTCAAACCTACCTGCTGAACCCTTTGGGCCTGGGGGTCCTGGGGGTCCTGGTGGTCCAGCAAAAAAGGTTTCTAAGACAAACCAGGGGAGGAACACATTAAACATGCCGAGCAAAGACAGTAGAAGCTGAACATGACAGGTGTCCAGTTGTCTTTAGTCCTAAAGTATATCTGAAATTAGATTTTGTTTCCACCAACCTGAGGTAGGCACAAAGCTGCCAGGCTCTCCGTTTTTTCCTGGAGATCCAGGTAAACCAATTCCTGTGAGGACAGCATAGAAAAAATATATTTTTTTGTATGCTGACACTGCTTAAATCATCGTTTGTCGATGGCTCTCCTGCAGGACCATTGTGTCCTGGAGGACCCTGTTTAGTCTCACCTGAACAAGAGTGACAGCATTATTTGGACAATCATTCATTTGAATCAAGCATCTATTCCACTTGTTCAGAAAAATGCCATTAATATCTGACAAATAGCTTTTGTACATACCAGGAGGACCTTGAGGACCAGGTGCTCCAGGAGTTCCTGGTGGGCCAGGCGGTCCAGCCACTGAGGAAAATGTAAACATAGAAGCGCTAGGTGTGTGTTTTACTGTCTACCGCACCAAATGGTGCCAAAGTAAAGAATCAAAAAAACAGAGAGGAACTCACTACCGGTTTGGGTGGCACTGACAGTGTCTGAACTACCAGGCTCGCCAGGTTTTCCTTGCTCTCCCTTTTCTCCTTTCTCTCCTCGGTCTCCCTTAGGTCCTAAATGATGAAATCAATGTGCCATCACGGAAATAAAAGCAATCTTTTCAAAATGTATCAATAATCCTCACATCAATCTACCAGTTTTTACCCATCCTAGTTGCTTATAATGGGTGAAGAGTTTGGATTTACCAGGTTGCCCTGGGACACCAGCAGGGCCAACAGGACCAGACAGACCATGGGTTCCAGCAGGACCTGGAGGCCCAGCAGGCCCTGGTAGTCCGGGGATGGCCACAGTATTGGAGCCAACTAGAAACAAAATGTGAGCGACACAAACACCAGTTACATTAAACAAGATGTTGTGTTTTCTTCAGGTTTAAATCTAAAGTCTAATTAGTACAATTATTTGTTGCTGTTCTTACCTGGAGCAACGATTTTACCAGGCGATCCTGGTTCACCTGAAAGACAGCGTTATGTTTGATTACATGATGAGACCTTTCATTATAGACATACAGAATGTCAATAGTTCGAGGAAGTCCTTATTTTTGGCAAGAAAAGTTTACTCCCATTTCCTAACTAAACAATTTCAAATGTAGTTCTCACATATAGAAGTAAAGTGTGTATGCAAGCTTTTTATTTGGCATGCTAGTGTTTTTTTTCTAATGATGCCAGTGTCAGTCAATCAGTTTCTCCACAACTTTGGTCCAGACTGAAATATCTCCAAATAATATATATATATATATATATATATATATATATATATATATATATATATATATATATATATATATATATATATATATATATATATATTTTTTATTTTTTTTTTGTTTGTTTTTTTTGAAAGTGAGAACGCTTCACAATTGGGCATGTCATCCTTGCACAGGGCCATGCTAATCTTCAAATAATGTATTTTAATTACATTTTGTTCAGGAATTCATGGTCCCCAGAGGATGAATTGTAATAACTTCAGAGATGCCCAGAATTCTCTACTAGCGCCTTCATCAGGTCAAAATGTTAATCCGTCCAAAACTGATGACGTTCCCATCAACATTACTTTTTGTTTAGTGCCAATTAGCAAATGTTAGCATGTTTACGTGCTAAACTTGTCCGCATTTTTATATTGAGTTTGTTACCAAGCTGGTGTTAGCAACGCTGTGCCTAGGCAGCGTCACAGCATTGCTAGCATGGCTGCAGACTCCATTATCTTTTTAATGTGTGTGTTTAAACTCAGCCCCCCCCCCTACCCCCACACACAACTTTACACCCCTGGCCTGATTAGAGATTAGAGGTGTGACCCCCTCACAAGATGATCTCTAGTTAAATTAGCAATCTACCTTCCACTCTTATTAGGGACTGTTCGTTATTTATTTCAGGGCCACCGGAGGAGTTTTGGGACCTTTAGTCAAAATAGACCTGACTCTCCCTTCACCAGCAATACATTTTGGATGACCCTCCAAAATGACATGGAAAAAAGGGATGACCCTCCCCAGCAATTTATTGAGGCATTCTGTACTGGTCTGTTCTTAGCAAAGACATACAGATAGCCATTGTTTTATCACAGCCATGACATACGTAACTAAACCTGCATTCTTATCTTACGCATCCCACTCCTCTGTTATGGTGTGGTGGCCACTTCAGTAGATTTACTCACTAACATTGTTGTGGAAACACAATAAACATTGAAACTAAATGCACACTCAAATGCCTTGAAAAGGCTGTCGTTTTTATATATAATATCACCGGGACCTAAAGGATATTTGAGTTGGGTATGGCTGCAGCCTGGAGACCTCCCGTCTCATGCCCTCCCGGCTTGGTGCAAGTCCGCAAGCTTTGACTTTTCAAAATAAAAGTTTGCGTCTGGTCCGTTATGTTTTCGTACGGTGTTTTGGATGTTTTTGAACTAAACAGTACAGCAATCATGCTAATGAATAACATTATTTTTTCATCAGATGTCTTAGTTACAACACGATGGAGCTAGCAAAGCAGTTTTGTGTTTATATGTGCGAGCAGGATTTATTCAGTTTGGGAAATCCCACGATCTCTAAAAGCTACAGCTCAAATTGTCTGGCTGACTAAATAAGGAGGGACCCATCTGCTAGTGATAGGCGCCGAGACTGAGAGAGCTACATGGAGCTACATGGATAAATATGCACAAAACAAGCCACTTTGAAATGTTGCTGTTCTGACGAATACAAAAGTTGGATGACCCTCCCCCCTATACTAAAAAAAATTGGATGACCCTCCCCTCAACAAATAATAAAAAGACATGACCCTCCCCTATTTTCCTCCGGTGGTCTATTCCATAAATACCGAACGGTCCCTTAGGAAGAAAACAAAATGTTTTAGTAGTTATGTTTCTTGGCTTGTCACATTAAAACACATGTACTGTAAATGTAAGCACATTCTCATATGATGCTTTGCATAAACTATACCTGGGGGACCATCATCTCCAGGAAGTCCAGGTGGTCCTCTCACGCCAGGAAGTCCCATCGAACCCGTGTCACCTGCATACAAGGAGACTCTGGATTACAGCGCAATCTTTACCTCAACAACAACTTAATTATCTGGGCATTTTCTCTGGCAGCCATGACAGAATGTTATCATGGATGGCATCTACAGGCTAAACTCTTAACACCTACAGAATAAACTCTTAAACAAGCTGATGAGGTTTGATGCAGTTCTCATGATAACCCTCTCTAATCTTATTAATGTATTTTACTACTATTGTGAAGCTATCTCCTCACCTGCAGCTCCTTTAGAACCCTTTGGTCCAGCAGGGCCATGTGGTCCAGGTTGTCCTGGTTCACCTTTAACCATGAAAACAAAAACCATAAAAATTAAAAGCATTTTTTTCTAACCAATAACAACTTCTTCGAGGGTTTGCAACTTACATTTGTCTGACTGTTTAAACAAGAAGTGGAAGAATTATTTCTAACTATATATTTTTAATAGAACAGATTGCACAATTACAGAATGGTAGGTTATAACTAACAACTTTTTGAGGTCTTACTTACATTTTTTTTTAGAAAATGAATAGGCTATTTACCAATCTTTTTTTATGCCACTTCTAACCAGGTTACATGTTTCTTCACACTAGCATCATTATGTAAACGTTAACATGGCTAACATGCCTAACAAAATTTTAAATTGTATTTGTTTTTCAGTTTTTTAGTTTCAAATAGAAAAAGAAGTTTAAAAGCATATTTAGCACTTTTAAATTAAACAGCTGCTGTAATGGCAACTTATTTATTCATGTTGTTTTTTTATATGTAAAGCTATTGTGAAACACACCTCCTGGTCCACGTGGTCCCCTCTCTCCCTGATCCCCCTTGGTTCCTGCCAGCCCTGGTGTTCCTCGATCGCCTGCATAAAAAAAAATAACATGTGTCAATGGTGCTTTTAGAAAGGTGTTCTGAACTGATACTGAGATATCTTTACGTATATAATTGATTAATTGAGCTCCTCCACATCTATCTTTCCATCTGTGTGCATTCATGTCCCAGTAATGCTTGTTACTAACTTAGCTCAGGGGAGCTTATTCCCCGGAGTCCTTATGCTTTCTCGCCTCGCACTTTTCCTTGGATTAGGGTGGGACCTAAATCATGGTTGGAGCTGCTGCCGTGGTCCTGCTCGGTGCCCTGCTACGCCCTGCTATACCCTGCTATGCCCTGCTATGCCCTGCTACGCCCTACTGTGCCCTGCTATGCTCTGCTAGGCCCTGCTATGCCCTGAACTGCTACAACTATTATTTCTAGTCATAGTTCCATTATCTTTACTGTGACTTTAATTGCCACTGTTCATCATACCCCCAACTGGCACCGGCAGATGCCCGGCCACCAAGAGCCTGGGTTTGTTCGAGGTTTCTGCCTAAAAGGAAGTTTTTCCTCACCACTGTTGCACTAAATACTTGCTCTTGGGGGAATTATTGGAATTGTTGGGTCTTTGTTAATTATAGAATGTGGCCTAGACCTACTCTATCTGTAAAGTGTCATGAGATAACTCTTGTTGTGATTCAATGCTATAAATAAAATTGAATTGAATTAACTGCAATTAGGTTATCAATCAATGTTCTGCAAAGACTTAACTTAACATTTCTATATATTTGGACTTTTCGTAAACATCATCATTCTTTTTAACTGCATTAATATTTTTTTTTGACAATTTAAGAAATTACAAATTAAAGGAACAATATGTAACTTTTCTGTATTAAAATGTCTAAAAACGACCATACCTATGTTATATATTTCTTGGAGTTGTGTAGTTACACTATCCCAAATGTTTCCATCAAATGGCAAACCCAGAGAAATGATTAAGTTATTTTATTTTCACACACGTCACGTTTCATTTAGTCGCCCGTCAGAGACGTCATATAACCTTTCACCATCTAGCTACTCGTAACTTCCGTCAAAACATGGGCACCCAGATGCTATGTCCGTGAGTAATTGTAAATCATACAATGTCACAGAAAAAAATACTGGTAACACTGCTTTTTCTGCCAAAATGCATAATGTTGTGATTAATTACATGCTACTTTGCAACACAGTAATACATCATACATACATCATAGGGTTACAACATCGTTCATCACGCTCATAAAGTAAGTATGATTATTTTGACCATGGATAAAAGCAGCACTGCGCTAACCCACGAATAAATTCAAGTAACGTTAACGTTAGCTGTATAGATAGACGATTAATCTAATGCTAATTTAGCCAGCCTGCCTCACTCCCCCGGCACAAAGAGACATCATTCGGGATGATCGCTGACAACACAGCCGGGACATGTAGCAATAGCTAGTTACCGTTAGCCCCAGCTGGTGCCAGGTGCCTTCGACTCTAATGGCAGTTTAATGAAGCATCGGGAAACAGAGAATATTAGACCCAGATATCCTAGTCACAACATCGGCCATCCATAATGTTAGCTAGCTAGCTACGTCTCCGTAAACGCTAACAGTGTTTGTACCGAAAATCTCTTCCCTGCCGAATTTCTCCCCCCTTTGTTAGTCCTTCCAGAAAAATGAGTTTTTTGTGATTGTTGCGGGCAAAAATCCTTGATTATGTGGCATGTTTTCTTAAAAAATGCGATGGAATATGCAGGATATTTATGCAGTTTTATGCGATGAAATTGCGGTAAATTGTAAAAATTGCGGGAACTTGCAAAAATTGCGGTTTCATCATGGCTTTATCGCGGGGTTTGCAGCTTTTCGATGATGTTCACGTCGAGTAATTATGTCACTTCATAACGTTCCCATGGCATCAGGGGAAAATGGCTGCTCTTGTGTGAAGTAAGCACACTTTTCAACTTTCTGCTAAGATATATGTGACTTTTTTTGCAGCGAAAATGCGAGGATTATGAAATCATGCAAGCCCCACATATTTTGCGCGGAAATCGGCAATTTATGCGGCGAAAGTGTGGCGTATTTGAAAAAATGCGGCCCCCGCATAAATATGCGGACTTTGGCTGATTATGCATTGAATTATCCATCCATCCATCTTCGTCCGCTTATCCGGTATCGGGTCGCGGGGGTAGCAGCTCCAGCAGGGGACCCCAAACTTCCCTTTCCCGAGCCACATTAACCAGCTCCGACTGGGGGATCCCGAGGCGTTCCCAGGCGAGGTTGGAGATATAATCCCTCCACCTAGTCCTGGGTCTTCCCCGAGGCCTCCTCCCAGCTGGATGTGCCTGGAACACCTCCCTAGGGAGGCGCCCAGGGGGCATCCTTACCAGATGCCCGAACCACCTCAACTGGCTCCTTTCAATGCAAAGGAGCAGCGGCTCTACTCTGAGCTCCTCACGGATGACTGAGCTTCTCACCCTATCTCTAAGGGAGACGCCAGCCACCCTCCTGAGGAAACCCATTTCGGCCGCTTGTACCCTGGATCTTGTTCTTTCGGTCATGACCCAGCCTTCATGACCATAGGTGAGGGTAGGAAGGAAAACTGACCGGTAGATTGAGAGCTTTGCCTTCTGGCTCAGCTCTCTTTTCGTCACAACGGTGCGATAAATTGAATGCAATACCGCACCCGCTGCGCCGATTCTCCGGCCAATCTCCCGCTCCATTGTCCCCTCACTCGCGAACAAGACCCCAAGGTACTTGAACTCCTTCACTTGGGGTAAGGACTCATTCCCTACCTGGAGAAGGCACTCCATCGGTTTCCTGCTGAGAACCATGGCCTCCGATTTAGAGGTGCTGATCCTCATCCCAGCCGCTTCACACTCGGCTGCGAACCGATCCAGTGAGTGCTGAAGGTCACAGGCCGATGATGCCATCAGGACCACATCATCTGCAAAAAGCAGCGATGAGATCCCCAGCCCACCGAACTGCAACCCCCCTCCACCCCGACTACGCCTCGATATCCTGTCCATAAATACTACAAACAGAATTGGTGACAAAGCGCAGCCCTGGCAGAGGCCAACTTTCACTTGAAACGAGTCCGACTTACTGCCGAGAACCCGGACACAGCTTTCGCTTTGGTCGTACAGAGATTGGATGGCCCTGAGAAGGGACCCCCCCACCCCATACTCCCCCAGCACCTCCCACAGTATCTCCCGGGGTACCCGGTCATACGCCTTCTCCAGATCCACAAAGCACATGTAGACCGGTTGGGCATACTCCCAGGCTCCCTCCAGGATCCTTGCGAGAGTAAAGAGCTGGTCCGTTGTTCCACGACCAGGACGGAA
This sequence comes from Zingel zingel, assembly GCA_023566125.1. Lineage (NCBI taxonomy): Eukaryota > Metazoa > Chordata > Actinopteri > Perciformes > Percidae > Zingel > Zingel zingel. Next base: position 6,203,234 of record CM042317.1, on the reverse strand, counting down.
TCCGCATTGTTCCTCTTCAACCTGAGGTTCGACTATCGACCGAACCCTCCTTTCCAGCACCTTGGAGTAGACTTTACCGGGGAGGCTGAGAAGTGTGATACCCCTGTAATTGGCACACACCCTCTGGTCCCCCTTTTTGAAAAGGGGAACCACCACCCCGGTCTGCCACTCCTTAGGCACCGTCCCAGACTTCCACGCAATGTTGAAGAGGCGTGTCAACCAAGACAACCCCTCCACACCCAGAGCTTTAAGCATTTCCGGACGGATCTCATCAATCCCTGGGGCTTTGCCACTGTGGAGTTGTTTAACCACCTCAGCAACTTCCACCAGGGAAATTGACGACAATCCCCCATCATCCTCCAGCTCTGCCTCTACCATAGAGGGCGTATTAGTCGGATTTAGGAGTTCCTCAAAGTGCTCCTTCCACCGCCCTATTACCTCCTCAGTTGAGGTCAACAGCGTCCCATCCTTACTGTACACAGCTTGGATGGTTCCCCGCTTCCCCCTCCTGAGGTGGCGAACGGTTTTCCAGAAGCACCTTGGTGCCGACCGAAAGTCCTTCTCCATGTCTTCTCCGAACTTCTCCCACACCCGCTGCTTTGCCTCTTTCACGGCAGAGGCTGCAGCCCTTCGGGCCCTTCGGTACCTTGCAACTGCCTCCGGAGCCCTCCGGGATAACATATCCCGGAAAGACTCCTTCTTCAGTCGGACGGCTTCCCTGACCACCGGTGTCCACCACGGTGTTCGTGGGTTACCGCCCCTTGAGGCACCTAAGACCCTAAGACCACAGCTCTTCGCCGCAGCTTCAGCAATGGAAACTTTGAACATTGTCCACTCGGGTTCAATGCCCCCAGCCTCCACAGGGATGCACGAAAAGCTCCGCCGGAGGTGTGAGTTGAAAGTCTGTCGGACAGGGGCCTCCTCCAGACGTTCCCAATTTACCCGCACTACCCGTTTGGGCTTACCAGGTCTGTCCAGAGTCTTCCCCCACCCCCTGACCCAACTCACCACCAGATGGTGATCGGTTGACAGCTCCGCCCCTCTCTTCACCCGAGTGTCCAAAACATACGGCCTCAGATCAGATGAAACGATTATAAAATTGATCATTGACCTTTGGCCTCTGGTACCAGGTACACTTATGAGCATCCCTATGTTCGAACATGGTGTTCGTTATAGACAATCCATGACTAGCACAGAAGTCCAACAACAAACAACCACTCTGGTTTAGATCAGGGAGGCCGTTCCTCCCAATCACGCCTCTCCATGTGTCTCCATCATTGCCCACGTGCGCGTTGAAGTCCCCCAGCAGAACGATGGAGTCTCCCACTGGAGCCCCATACAGGACTCCATTCAAGGTCTCCAAGAAGGCCGAATACTCCGAACTCTTGTTTGGTGCATATGCACAAACAAGAGTCAGAGTTTTCCCCCCCACCAGCCGCAGGCGTAGAGAGGCGACCCTCTCATCCACCGGGGTAAACTCCAACATAGCGGCGCTCAACCGGGGGCTTGTGAGTATCCCCACACCCGCCCGGCGCCTCACACCCTGGGCAACTCCGGAGAAGAAAAGAGTCCAACCCCTATCCAGGAGTACGGTTCCAGAACCGAGACTGTGCGTAGAGGTAAGCCCCACCAGATCTAACCGGTAACGCTCCACCTCCCGCACCAGTTCCGGCTCCTTCCCCCACAGAGAGGTGACATTCCACGTCCCCAGAGCCAGCGTCTGCTGCCCGGGTCTGGTCCGTCGAGGCCCCTGACCTTCACTGCCACCCGTGTGGCAATGCACCCGACCCCAGCGGTTCATCCCACAGGTGGTGGGCCCATGGGCTGGAGAGATGGATGCCACGTAGCTTTTTCGGGCTGTGCCCGACCGGGCTCCGTGGCAAACCCGGCCACCAGACGCTCGCCAACGAGCCCTCCGTCTGGGCCTGGCTCCAGACGGGGGCCCCGGGCTTCCTCCGGGCAGGGTCACTCCATCCCTTCCTCGATTTCATTGAATTATGCGATTGCATAATCACGTTTTTCTGGAGGGACTGAAACTTTGTGTTTAGCTGTCTTTACAGTTAGCTGGCTAAATTAACCCGACAACCTGTGGGTTAAGCACCAAAACGACTAGCGTTACAACAATTCCCGCCGCCCGGTAAAATCCAAAAGGTGACATTGGCATGTGAAATATACTGTGATAGTGTGGTAAAACCTGCTAACGTTAGCCGCTAATGTTAGCTTGCTGGCTTACTAGCTAGCTAACTGGTCAGCTACCAATACAGATTGAATCAAGAAAAACTTAATTATGTTGGGGAAATTGCAGCTATTTTATTAGCATGACATGAATAAACGTTACTAAACGTAACGTGAATAAACTTGAATGAGTAAACTCGTCCGTGAACAGATGCATTCTAATCAACAATAGTGTTTAGCAATAAAAACTCCCATAATTCCACGCAACTTCCCTACGTCATCAAACGTCTGTGTTTACAATCCATTGTTTTGGTTGAAAGACTCCTAGCGGCAGAAAGTTGCATATTGTACGTTTAAGGTACCTTTTTCTCCGGGTGCTCCTGCTTCACCCTGGAAACCCTTTGGACCTGGAGCACCTGCACACAAATGATTACAGATTTACCACATGCCTGCCAATCAAAAGGAAATAACAGACAAAATCTGAAATGCATGTGGAACTGAGTCTTTACCAGGGCTTCCTGAGGCACCTTGCTCTCCCATGGCACCTACATCACACAAGAAATTATAGGGGTCATTGATTTTGGCATGTGTTAACATATTGCAGCGAGTATACCATCATCATGGTCACTTGTATTAGTTGTTAAAGTGTTTTGTATAAGGGCTTGAACAGTGGTTCCCAAACTTTTTCATGTCAAGGACCCCTAAACTGACAAAAATTAGACCACAGACCCCCATTTGATAAGAGTTTGTCCCAGGGTCCCCCATCTGATAGGATTTGCTTTTTTGCCTTTATAGTCTCACATTGCCAGACCTTCCTCCACAGTGCTGCAGAGGAGGGTCTGGCTAGTCCAAAAAACGTGCTCTGGTTTATTGGCATTTCTTTAAACCAATCACAATTGTCATGTGTGGCACTAAGCGCCGGACAGAGCCATGTTGCCTCTGCAAAAAGCCAGAAAACTCACCTTGGAAAGATAGACTAGCTAGCTGTCTGGATTTAGCCTGCAGAGATTTGAGGAGCAGTTAACCATAGTCCTCAGAAATCCACCAGAGTTTAAAATTGCAACACAAAAAAAACGGAAGGTGACGGACATCCGGCAGAATTTCCGGTGTTACCTGAATAATCCCGGAAGTGGAACATCGTGGATATAGACTAGTTCTTTTATAACAGAAAGTGTATGAAACCCATTACCAAAACGATCATGTCATTGTGTTACTTATGGAAGGAATTATAGTGAAAGTAAAGTATTCCCCTTTTTGCAGGGGACCCCCTGGAACTTTCCCATGGACTCCACTTTGGGAACCACTGACCTAAAATATGCAGAAACACTGGTATGGTCCTTTAAATTTGATCCACTCTGGCCTATAACTCCACTATGACCTTACCTTTCGGCCCCATCGGTCCAGCAGCACCAGCAGGACCGGGACGTCCTGCCTCGCCTTGAGATCCTGTCCAAACCAGGTTTCTTTGTCAAAGACTAAACACATGAGCAAAGAACTTTCCATAATTTAACATTAAACAAAACCTGTTCTACCTTTGTCTCCTTTCTCTGCGAAACCTGGCGGTCCAGCCTCTCCGCGGGGGCCCATCGGTCCGTCCCGGCCCCTCTGGCCTGGGGGTCCCTCAGAACCTGACTCACCTGGTCCCAAAGGACAAGAGAATGAATGAAGAATGAGAATGAAGACATTTATTCCATACATATCAACGAGAAATGAGACATGCCTGAAAAGGAGTAGAAAGTATACACTTATTTAATCCTACCCCTTCTCCACTGCTCAGTAATTCATGGTTATCAATTAACTTCCCTTCCTGACCATTTGTGCTGTTGTACACTCCCATCTAACTACATAGAATTTGCTATATTATGTGTACAATCCATATACATACATACATACAGCCTGTGTTTTCATTTCCTAGTGTGTCCTCAAAGAACAAAGATGATGATCTAAAGTGAACAGTACCTGCACTTCCCTTGGGTCCCCTTGGTCCATCCGATCCTGGGTGACCCATAGGGCCTAAAGAAAAAAGATACAGTATATGAGTGGAGAATGAACCGGCAGTGAGTTACCTCTGTGGGAAGGAAAAAGCGGCAACACATTTTCTCTGAGTCTCACCTGGTAGGCCAGGAAAGCCGCCATCACCTGCAAAAGATTAATTTATAGCCATTACACAGCTTGCTGTATACCGCACACTGCTTTGGTGTCATATTCAAAACCTTTGGAATACATATGCTGGACAATTCCTCACCTTTTTGTCCTAGCAGCCCTGGGTCCCCTGTAAAGAAACAGTCAGTCTAATGATGGATATCAACAAAAAAATCAACTTCCAAATGAATTTATGATTTGTGCAAACATGCCTTTAGGTCCTGGATCTCCTCTCTCCCCTTTTAGTGAGTATGCAAGTGTATCTAAAAGTTGGAGAAAAAAAAAGTTAGGATCAGTTAAAATTCTAATGTCCAAGAGGTTGTTTAATCACACGTGTTATCACAAATACGATATTATGTGTTCAAATTATGATATTATGATACAATATTTACTGATATCACAAAGTCTGCCACGATACAATTTCTATTCGATTCAATTCAGGGGGCCTGCGATCGATATGACACGATACATAAGCCCATTAAACACAATCAGTTACATTTATATACATTTACAAAAAGAAACTTAATATGATTTGACAATTTGGAATTTTGGAAGCTATTCCAGACATTTAAAAAGAATAAATATAAAGTGGGACTTTCAAAATAAAAGCACACCTAAAAATGAAGATATGTGTCGATATTTGCACTTTGTATCGATAATATAGGTCCTTTTCACAGCAGCCATTTTTAGATGTCATTGCAGGGGTAAACACAGGTGTATTTAATAACATTAATTATGGCCCTGTTCCATTTAGGTGGGCTAAGGCCCTGGTATAAGCAAGCATGCAGGCGCTAGCTCACTGGAATGTCTGTGACACACTAAATAGAACGGGATGATAATTAATTTGACCAATTTCACCAGGGCCGTGAAAAGGGCCTATTGGATCGATGAGGATTGAATCGATATTTTCGATCCACATCGATGTATCGTTACACCCTTATTGTTTAATTTACAGTATTACATATGTGCTGATTTTTGAGCTTATGTGAAGATAACCAATGAGTGTGTTGTACTTTTGTACCTCTAACAGCATCTGAGCGGAGTTCAGCCCTGACCAGCTGCTGAACGGCTCTCTGCAGGGCTGCGCTGTCCTGTTCCGGCCCAGCAGCCCCCAGGTTGATGCCGTTGTCAGAGCGGGTCAGGGTCGACCCAGAGGCACTCCTGTCGATGTATGACGAGTCCAGCGGGTCGATGATGTTGATGCCAGAGGAGGCCGACAGGCGGCTGGACCTGGCTGATGCAGCGCCACTAATGGCTTCCAGAGCATCAACACGGCTCCTGAGACGTTTCACTTCTTCACCTGTGAGGCCAAAGGGGAAGATGATGGACATTCAGTGACCCTTACGTGTGATTTATGGTTCTGCTTGGGCTTTCGCCGTAGCCTACGTAAGTGGCCTACGTAAGTGGCCTGAAGTTTATACTTGTGCATTAGTGTGTTCAATCTCTTTAAGAGAATAGCAGGGCCAGCATGCGTGTGTGCGTGGGGAGTGTGTGGTAGAGCGAGTGAGAGAGTGACGGCGATTAGCGTGATTACCGACTATAGAGACATAGTGGGAGAAACAAAGTGTCTACCCTGTGCTTTCTGACCACGGTGGGAAATTTGTAGCAGGAAAAGTTAACCCTCTCCTTGATTTCATGTTGTTTATGGAGAAGGAGAACCAGGAAATGAGTAGGGGGAAATGCAACGCTACCAAGCCACGGCTAAGCGACGTGCGTTGCCGCGACGTGTATAGTTAAATTTTTCGATAGATGCACGTCAGGCTTTGACGTAGGGTCCGGCGTATGGTCTGTATCTCCACGTACCTACGTACGTAGCCACAGCATAGATTTAACACAGAAGCATAAATCACGCTTAAGAAGGTAAATAACATGCTGCTGGAGAATGCACGTCTCACTCAAAGCGATGAGTCCAAAGAGGAGGCCAAGGAGGAGGAGCAGGCTGAGCAGGAGGCCCAGCAGCCACTTCCACCAGCTGCAGCAGGAGCAGAAGCTAAAGCCCGAGTCATCTTTACCGATCTCTGAGAAAACCACAAATGATTGTTTTTACACTTTGGTTTTTGTACACATTAAACAAGATATAACATGGGTGTGTGGCAGGATTTGACTGTAAACCCGGGTATACAACAGGTGTAAGCATGTATAGTAAGGAGAAAAGTAAAAATGGGACTATAAACAGTACCTGCGTAGGTGGCTTTGTCTTTTGTGGCAACCTTTATGCTTGCAGCTTTAAAACAGACAAAAAAATAAACAGCAAATAATTACTTGCCGAACAAGAAATATGACGTATGTGATTAATCTAAAAGCCAATAAGATTTGTTGTATTTCAGTCTACATTTAGCATCTGTTCCCTCCTCCATTGTGCTGGATGAGAGCTTCTGTTTCTCTCTCGTTAGTGAGTCCCCAGAGTAGGAAGCTGCAAGAACAGAACAGGTCCAACAGTACGTTATCACCACACCAAAATGGAATCTGCAGATTTGAATTATTTTTTTTTTTACAGTAATGGGTCCCTACTCGGTCTCTCTTTGAGCTATGGGGTCCCTGGCCTAAAAAATGTTGAAGACCCCTGGCAGTAGTAGTATTTAGTAATTACCTGAAGCAGGTGCAGCAGACATGAACTGCTTCCCTGTGTCTTTGGTCATGACCAGCCGCTCTGTCTCCTTCTTGACAGGAGCATTCTCCTTCTCTATCAGCACAAACTTAAAGTCTTTGCCAGGCGTCTCGTCATAAATGGGGCTGCTGGGTCTCACTGTGAGAAACAAACAAGATATTAAAAAGCTATATAGAATGAAGACCTACAGAGTGTACTGTAAAAGAACTATCTCTGTAATTAAGATATTTTGAACTACATGTGAGAAGAAACTTCAAAAATAATGGTCTGGAATGCTCTGCAAAACATTCTCGAACTGGACAAACTAATTTCCATTTCATCCTTCAAAACCTCCATTTCATCCTTGTTCACCGACATATGCAGTTGCTTTTCCACATCATCATTTTCCAACTGAATATTTGTACGGTCTCATTCTCTTTTACTCACCCAAGTACCTGTGTGTTCCTCTCGGTATACACATTTACCGTTGTCTGTGTTGTATTTCAAATTGTATTTGCTGTCATTTCAACTGTATGTATTTCTAATGTTTATTATTTTTATTTTCTAGCCCTCCTTCCCTTTCCCTAAGTGGCTTTGCCACTTGTCAGGCCGCCATTGTGAATAAGAACCTGTTCTTAATGACTTGCCTGGAAACATAAAGGTGAAATAAATAAAAGACATTTACAGTCTCAGTCATGTGACACCAAATACTTTCATTTACTGTACTATATTATAACGTATGATGAATGTATATTGTAAGGGCTTGATTTGTCCAACAAAAGTAGGAAAACGTTTTTTCACGAATGACAAAGCTATTTCTAAACACAATATCAATTTAATACACAGTAGTATTTAACAGCTCACCTGTGGTTGTGCTGAGTCCAGGCCCAGACATATTTTTCTGCACACCATACACTGTGAGGACACAAACGCACACATTCTGACAGTCATTTATGATTCCTATAAATAAAATATGGTACTAAAGCTTCTAGAACACACACACACACACACACACACACACACACACACACACACACACACACACACACACACACACACACACACACACACACACACACACACACACACTTTTTGATGTTATCTGCAATGGCATGACATCTCTTGTGGAATCTGTTTGGTTGCTTATTCACCAATTTCTTTTAGGGAAACTGACATTCTCCTATTTGTGTTGTTGATATTATCAGGTTAAGAAAAAAATTGCAAGAAATGTAGGGATATTTGTTCTTAATATTGGCTGTACATCACTGCTTTACCTATTTGTGTGTTGGATCCAGTGGGAGAGAGGACCATGGGGCTGGTACTGGCCAGGTTATTCTGAACACCATACACAGGAACTGAGACAGAGAAGAAAAAACAACATAGGTATCTACTGTCAGTGTCAAGATAGTCTTTATTCACGACATTCCTCTTCCAGGGATTGTTCAGGTGCCGCTGGAAATTCCACCGGATGTCACTCTTTTCGGCCAGATGTCTGGTACCTTCCTCTTTCTTTGTGTTGGAATTCTAAACCTCGGTGGATTCTGAGGACTATGGTTAACTGCTCCTCAGATCTCTGCAGGGTAAATCCAGACAGCTAGGCTAGACTATCTGTCCAATCTGAGTTTTCTGTTGCACGACTAAAACTACTTTTGAACGAACACATTTAATTAAACCAATACACATTAAACCAATCACGATTGTGATTGGTTTAAAGAAATGCCAATAAACCAGAACACGTTTTTCTCCCATCCCAGAATGCTGTGTGGACTAGCCAGACCCTCCTCTGCAGCGCTGTGGAGCAATGGCAATGCGAGACTATTGTCAAGCTAAGGATGTGAAATGTGACATGACAGTAAGAGGCTCACCAGTGCTGCTGGCAGATAGTCCACTGTTTGCAGAGGGAGAGCTGAGTGCCAGGTTGTTCTGAACTCCTGTACAGACAGAACAGAGCACACTCGTATTTGTCCATCTATCACAGTTGGCAAAGGAAATAAAAGCGTAAAGCATAAATGTAGGCCTTATTCACCTATGACTACCTTCGCATTAATTTGCGCTGCACAATTAATGCACAATTTTATTGAATCACAATGTGGACTGGTGCAAAATCCAAATCGCAGGGGGGGGGGGCACAATATTTGTTAAATGCAAAATATGTGTCAAACCATTCTGAATGAAGTATTGTGGTGCTGCAGAGACGTCCCGGCCTACAAATCCTATCCTACAGACTAAAGAAAAAAATCTTTGTTTGGTACAGATTCTCACACAAATCACACTATAATTATTAAATTTTTTTAATTTCAATATTTTTCAATGATCATTCCCTCCAATATCCTGAATCATATCGCAATCGCAATATCAGTCAAAATAATCGCAATTAAATATTTTCCTCATATCGTGCAGCCCTAGCACACAACATGTCTACACAATCGGAACAACAACAAACATGCAAAGGTCCCGTCTAATGTCCATTATGTCTAATATCCGCCAACAAAATGTCTTATTGCCTAACAACCTTTGCTAAACAAAGTTTGGGGCACTCGCTAAAGGACTTCGTACATTACATTTTTGTTGTTGTCTGCTTTCAGTGGGATATTATAAGAGTGTCATTTTGATTTCATGTTGCATGTCTTCCTACTTTTACCTTGCTTAATCTAGAGTAGGAACACACTAGATTAAGCTAGGTAAATATATCTTAAAAGCAACACTAAAGAACTTTTCCTCTTCGGTCCCCCTACAGGTTGGAGGCGGAATTATCCATTACCGCTGTCGTAATGGGTCATTATGTATCATTCAAACCACAGATCCACTACCTGATCTGGCAAACTTGCATAGTGCGGTTGTAGCAGATAGAGGGCCACAAAGCGAATGCAGAAGTGCCGTTCACAATGTTACGAGTTGATGAACCACTAAAACGATTTTGGAAACATTATTTTAAGGTAGATTATTTTGGTGCAAGTTTGCCAGATCGAGTAGCAGATCTGTAGTTCGAATGAGACATAAGAATAATGGTCCAAGCGGAAAAGTTATTTAGTGTTGCTTTAAGTGTGAATGAATATTTTGATTGATAAAGCCTGGTTAGAAAGTGGTTCCTTTGGCTTTAATCACAAAATAACAGCCAGTTTTATGTGCTGACATTTGGAGAAAATAAATTATTAAACCAGAAGTTCAAGAAGTATTCAGATTATTTACTTGGGTAAAAGTACTAATACAACACTGTAAAAACACTCTGTTACAAGTAATAGTCCTGCATTGAAAATGTTACTTAAGTATAAGTATGTAAGTATCATCAGTAAAATGTACTTAAAGTATTAAAAGTAAAAGTACTCAATGCAGAAAAAATCCTCCCATTTCAGAAACTGGAAACGATCCAAACAGTTGTGTGTTTGGTCTAATCATTTCAGCTGGATTCATAGGTCGTTATACTGTTGGGTAGTTTAGTTTATAATTAAACATTGTATTTTATGAACTACATGTGTTTTGTTTGCAAAAATCTTAATTTGTAAGACAAAGTTGTCTGATGAATGTAGTGGAATAAAAAGTACTGTATTTCTCTCTAAAAAATGTAGTAAAGTAGAAGTAGAAAGTGGCATGAAAAGACTCAAGTAAATGAAAGTACCTCAAATTTGTACTTTAGTACAGTACTTGAGTAAATGTACTTAGGTATATGCCACCACTGTTTGAAACCCAATACAATTGAGGTAAAGTTCAAATCAACTTGTTGTTTTTACCACAAATGGTGTCCCGGTTACTCTGGATGATCCTCAGAGCTCAGTGTGAAAAACTACTTTCTACTAAAGAAATAGCCCCTATGGACACTGCAGTCGTTGGCACAAGCAAAATCCAAATCCAAACCAACAGCTAATTGAGAATGGTTGGATACAATAGTTGTACATCTGCAATTATTTCCCGTGGCGTTGTTGGCTGTCATATATGACTGACCTGATGGGTATAGGGTGGAGGAAGTGGACAGGTTGTTGGGGTTGGTATTGTAACTGTAGCTACTGCTCCCACCTCCGGACCAAACTCTGCCATAGTGGTCTAGTAGGGAAGACAGAACAATAGTAGACAGAAAAATAAACACAACAGGCGAATAGGCAAAATATTTTAACTGACAGATATCACCATAGAACTTCCCCAGTTAATTACTCACATTAAGACAACCATTTTTTGTGTAAGAACTTTTCTGAAATATTATGTTTAAATATTCAAATTAGGCATCTTATTAAATATTTGCTAATTTGCATACATTTTCAGAACAGAAATGTGAACACTGGATAAAGCCAAGTTCAAAAATTCTTGTTTCATTTTGCTGACATATTTTTACAGAAGGAATGTGGATATCTCTTTTTCTTACCAGAAATCTGAAAATAAAGCCATAAAAGTAATAAATTTTCGACACGTTCATTACTAACATTAACGCTAACATTGAGACAATTAGTTTATCTGAAGTTCTTATGAGAATTAAGCATTATCTAATGCTCGGTTTTTGTTGAATTTAGGATAAATCTACAGACGCAAATAGACAAAGTGTAGTAAAATAAACAGCTAAATGTGTATTTTGGATGTTTTTTTCCCACTAGTCTGAAAGAAGACATGGTATGGAATCAAAATAGCCCAAAACCTCAAAATAGAAAAAACATGACGTTTTTGCCTGTAGTGTCTTCCCTTAAAAACTGAGGGCATGTGGAATGCAGAAAATGTACTGAAAATAAACATGCATTACAAACACTACAGCATATTCTGGTATGTAAAGGAAACAGCATTTCGAATTTTAATATTGTCCTTAAAGATAACAGACATGATAGCTGATTGGTTGGACCTGTGCTGGAGCTCTCAGACATGCTCCTGGTTTCCACACTGGCCTTCCTGGGGATGGGCAGCGTGTTGTTGGGGGACTGGGGGGGGCTGGTGCTGATGGAGTGGTTTCCTCTCAGCAGACGCTTCACGTCATCCAGCTCCGTCCCTGCACAGCAGAGCTACTGTAACAGTGGGCATCAAACCAGGACCACTCTGTCTGCAGGTTACCATTTACTTCAAAATCTAACTGACTATTATTTCACGGTTACACTGCTGCATCAAAAATTCATTATTTAAGGTGAGATATGTGGAAAATCATGGCCGTCGAGAGTCATACTCACATCTTGCTGTAGGAGAAGCACTCTGAAGCCTGGCTCTGATCTGACTCTCTAAACAAAGAACATGTTTTATTGAATATCCTAATTTCTTTAACCTATGATAACAATCTGCAGAGTTCAAAATGTATTGATATGTAATTTAGACTGGATCAACGGAAGTATTTGCAGCATAAAGCCTGACAGGCCCCTTCCGCTTTCTGTGTTACCGATCTCAAAATCCATTTTCTATGGGAAAAAACAAGAAACTAGCAAGCTACACGCTGAAAATGGCAACTTTTAAAGAACATTTTTTTGTTTTTTTGTTTTTGTGGCCTTTAATTGACAGGACAGCTTGAAAACAGGAAAGGGGGGAGAGAGGGGCGACGACATGTAGCAAATGCCCATGGGTCGGATATGAACCCAGGCCACTGCCAAGGACTCAGCCTAAATTGGGCGCACACTCTTCTACGTGAACTAGAGGTCGCCCCTGCTTGGTTCTTTCTGGGAATGATTGTAAAGATTTACAAATAATATGTTTACGGCATTTACTCTCTAACTGGGACATTTTGGGACTGATTGATGGGGTTGCTGTGGAGGAAGTACACACGGTGATACACTGGTAAGAGAAAATTACATTTAACCATGTATGCAGCTAATTTATACAGCTCACGTTCTGTACTGTGTGAACAGTTAACTTCATTTAATATTGTATGTGGTGTTTTCTGTAGGGGGGGGGGGAGGGGGGTGCAAATGTTCCACCAAAACAAGTTCCTTCCCGAGACTACTTTTCAGAGCCAGTGTCGGGGCGTCCGGAGCTTAGCGCTGCCCAATTGTGACAATTGTGATTGGTTTAAAGAAATGCAAACAACCCAGAGCGTTTTTCTCTCCTATCCTAGAATGTATCTGTGTTGTAGCCAGACCTTACTCCACAGTGCTGTGGAGATCTTGCAAAGCGAGACTATATGTAATTATATATGCATCGTTTATGTAATATCCCTTTTAGGTGTACTGTGTCATAGCAGCCAGTGTACCTCTGCTCTGACTTCTTCCTCTGTTGGCAGAACTTGAAGATGCACTTGAAGTACCTAAAAGAAAAAAGAAAAAAAGAAAACCATTGACAGTTTGAATATCGTACATGCGCACATTCCACAGTTCCCTGAGATTCAAGTGAACCTTACCATACTCCTTCCTGGTGTACTCGGGAGAGGAGTTTGTGCTTGAACTTTCTGAAACATACCGTCAAAATAAAGATAATATTAGCCTTCAGTTCATTTTCTCCTCTCTAACTGCTGTAAAGTACAGTAGAGATGTTGGCCTTTAATTCAAACAAAAAAAACAATGTGAAAAAGTATTCAGTAATTTCAGTAAAGCAGCATGAACTGATGAACTTTTAGACCTATGACTAACCATCAAAGGCATCTGAGAGAGCTGCTGCCATGGTGGTCAGGCCCTTCCTCTCCTTTGGACCGGGGGAATAAGTGACTGCTGAGGATGATCCTTTCTTCGCTGCCTTAGATCCTCCTGAACTGTAGTTGGTCTTCGCCACTGTTGAAACTGTCACAGCGCCTAGCCCTTCCCTTATTCCTTCTCTGCCGCCACTCCCAAAACCAGAGGACACGCTAGAGGACCCCCCTCCAGCAGCCCTAAACCCCGCCCCTGATCTCCCTGAAGCTGCTGAACTCCCTCCACTTGAGGATACAGCAGAGGAGCCCCCTCGAGTAGTGATGCCGAAGCCTCCAGGGCCCTTGCTGGCTCCTGATCCACTGGAGCCGGAGGTGTGGGAGCTGCTGGATGTGAACAGAACTGAGCTGTTTGTGCCGCCTGATGCAGCTCGCTCACCTGACCCTCCTGCGCTCAGAGAACGGTCACCTAGAGGAAGAAAACGGACATTCAAAGAGGGGAGAGGATTTCCCACCTCATTATGATAAATTACAGTGATCATTTATTACTGTCTTTGGTAAAATATCATACTTGTGTGCAAGGGCGTAACTTTGGGTTCAACATTGGGGGGTGTTGAGATCTCCAACTATCTAGACATGTATGTATGTATTTTAAAAAAAAAAAAACAAGAAAAACATAGGGAAATTGTTGAAAAAAACCTTGAAAAAATAGACATAAAACATCAAAAGGCGATAAATGTCGGAAAAAGCGGCAAAAACTTCTGAAAAATCGCCTTCGATAAAATTTTTTTCAATAAAACCCCGAAAAATGCAACAAAACGTTGAAAAAACCATTAGCATAAACATTGAAAAGCAACAAATACTTCGGAAAAAGCCCAGTTTTGATAAATTACGCATATGCTTGTGTGTTATAACTTGATTAACACCAGTTATTTTGTATTTTTGCATTACCATTTTAAATATTGAATGTTATTGATAAGATGCATATTCTATTGATGCCTATGTGCAATGATTTACTGGAATGATTTGTGCATCTATAATAACATTTATCATTATACTACTCTTCTCAGACAGTGATTTACAGTTAATAATATAAATGTCTTCATGATGTTTCCAGGCTTATTCCATACCTAAGAAGAATGACTGAGGATGGCTAGTATTTTATTGCCCAAATCCAGTTTTAACGACAAGACTGTACTGGCAAAGCTCATATTTGACCTTTTTAACGTGAATACCTTTTCTACTTTAAATAACATTCCCAAGGTGAGCCAGTGCTTGCCTGCTAGTGTGCCTGAACATGCCTTATTACTCTTTACCAATAAACTCTCCACTCCTATACAGTATGAGATCAAAATTATGACGGGCACATATAACATATTTGTTGCTGCCAGTGCTGCCCAGGGTCATACTCTTTCTCTAAGAATGACAGGCCTTTAGCCCCCTCCAGTGGTAGAATATAATAGAGTATCACTATAATTTATGCCTACCCCAACATTTAAAGCTGCATTGAAACTGGGGTAGGCAGTTTATTTTTGGTATCGTTGGCCACAAATTCCATGATACTCTTTCAGCATATTGTAATCAGAGTGGTCTGAGAGAAAACTAGTCTTCAGCATGTCCTCCTTGGCTCTTTTTCAGGCTTTAGAAGGTCTAGCCCGTGACGAGAGACTTTGGAGAGAGAGAGAGCGTTCCTATTCTGCAAATGCGCAATGTGCAAGTCCCTTCGGTGACAGTTCTGTTTACAGTAGCCAAAGGCTCAGAGTTGCAACTTATTCAAGGATAAACTATCAGATAAGAGAGTGGTAATTGTCATCCATCTATATACACTGCAGTACAGTTAGAGCTGGGCCATATGGAAATAATCAAATGTCAAGATATTTTTTCGGCGTCTCCTCGTTTGGATGGCAGCATTAGCCTGCTACGAGGACCAGAGGCCAAAGACACGGCACCGCCCACTGCTCCAATCTGAACCAGGAGGCGCCTGGGAGGACAGACAAGCTAGTAGTTTAGTAGAGTGATAATTCTCTGTGGGTTTGACCACTGATTACAAATAGTCATTTAAGTAGTAATATAAAAACGTTGATCAGTACAGCTTTAACTTCACAATCTGAACTTCAATGCGTAACCCTGTAACAAAACAATGAAATAAATCGTCAATACGCATGCGATGATGATGGATGCTAGGTGTGAAGATGAATAATGGCGCAGTTTACTTTGCAACGCGAGGTATTTGTATTTGTATTTATTAAGGATCCCCATTAGCTGACGCCTAGACGACCAGCTAGTCTTCCTGGGGTCCAACACTACATTTAGGTGAGTAGTAGTTACTGGTTCCGTGACCACTGCAAATACTTGTTGATGTTCTTCTATTATTTTAATATTACTGTTGTCACTGATGACATAGCCTATGCCATTTTACAGCTTATATTAGCTTGTTTAAAGTTAGTTATGCATAAAAGAAAACATAAATAAAAGTGTAGAAATGTTCCGATTCCATTTTTTCATTTCTGATTCCGATACCTGAACTTGCGTATCGGCCGATATCGAGTAATAATCTGATACCAGTGTGTTTAAAAAAATATATATTTTTAACAGCTGTACACTACTGACCCGATATGGATACAATATGATTGCTATCACTGTTGAACTGTTCTGATCGGTGCAGATTGCATACCAGCATTTTAGGCATGAATCTGAGGCATTTCCAATACTGGTATCGGAACTACTATTAAAGTGTATGCATCACTGCATTGCTGGTTTTGTATTTGGAAACAGCCCCAGTTATAGGGCAACACCTCTCAGATCTTACCTCTGCTACTTCCTCCAACACCTCCACTACAGCTGACAGTCGAGGCTGTAATTAGGTTGTCCATCCAAAGCAAGCTGTTGCAACGACAACAACAAAACACACATTAGGGCTGCTCGATTTTGGAAAAAAAAATAATCATGATTATTTTTGGTTAATATTGAAATCGTGATTATTCAACACGATTACTCGTTGACTTTTGTAAATATGTTACAATTGTTGAACTTAAAAAACAGTGAAACAGTTAAACAAATCAACAGTGAAAACACCTTGAACTGTGAAATGTCCCTGAATACTTTTCCCATTTGAACATTTATTTTCATTCAGAACACAAGACAAAATAAGAGTTCACTTGCAAAACATATTGTGCTAAATGTTCTTGATTATTCTGTTTTTTGGATCATTAGGAGCCAAAATCGTAATTAAAATCCTTGAAAGGGCTCTTTAGAATCCAACATGCCACTGATTTAAAGAGTTCACCTGAAGATGTATAGACAGGGCGTAGCTCTATGTTTACTTGATGAATGTGGCTTTTCCTTACAAAAAGACATACAGTATAAAGGCAGATCACTACAGAACCTCATCTGAAACAGGTATAAGGTTTCAGTCATAGCTGGAGGAAACAACATAAAATCTTTGGCCAGCAGTCATATGGATGGACTCAAAGTTAGTATAACGCATTATCCAATAACACGAAAGCTGATTGGTTGCAACATAAGCTGTATGTCGGTCTCATATTTAGCCCTAATACAGCGAATTATATTTGCATTTTTTTTTATATCATTCTAGCTTTTGTTTGTAGAGAATTTTGGTAAAAAAAAAAAACTGCTGTAGTCTGTGTTGCTTTTCAGCTCAATTATCTTATTGTCCCCAGGTTAGATCTGTGGGCGGTGGGGGTAGTAGTGTGCACCGCTGTTTATCATGCTGCCACTGTGGGCACCAGAGTTGCTCAAGTTTTCAAATTGTGCACCTAGTGTCTTTTATAGTCACATTATTATGTTTTCTGCTGAGGCAGACCACAGTGGTGTAGTGAAAAAGAAGACATGAAACAGCAGAGAGGATTCAGTCTGTAGGCACGCATTGCTGTATTCATTGAAAGTATGACAATTTTCCATCACATATGCACATATATACCACAGACATCAAACTGATTGTATTCTTCAGCTGTGGGGAAGTACAAGTTTAATGATACTTGGCTTGAAAAAACTGAACTAAGGGTTTAGTTGATGCTGTGATAAAGGTCTAAAATATCATTCATCGTCTTAAAAAGGTCTTAAATGTCTTACATTTGACTTGGTGAAACCTGCAGGAACTCTGTTCTTGTAAAACATGAGGAAGATCAGTTGACTTTATGAATTCTATGTTATTGCTTCCAAATTATATCCCCAAAATTCATTAACATAAAAGATCCACCATGTTGCTCTTACATTCACTGACTGTGACAGCATTTTGGACAACTAACGGTTAAACATGATTCTGTTTGGCTTTCCAGGCCAACCCTGTTTAATGTGAACGAGGTTGGCCTGTCGCACCTTCTAAGCAAAACTGAACATATAAACATGGCCTTTTTGTAAGCTAGTCAATTGTTTGCATTTAATTCCACAGGTATTTTACCATTGAAATGCAAAGCCTTCGTAACTTCTTGATTTGTAAGTGTGTGTTAAAATATCATCTAATTATCTTAAGTTAAATCTTTTGACCCAGACACTGCACAATGACATACAGCTACAATATGCGCGTTTTTGAGAAAATAAAGTTGACTTGTTGGAGATAGCTTTTCCATTGACAGCTGAAATTTGCCTCAGGTAACTGGTCTTTATGGAAAGATTATCTTGATCTGACAGGGGAGTCTGTATATTTGGTTATAAAAGGGCAGGTGAAGCCTCACAGCAATGCTATGGCATGTACGGTACATTACAAGCCCCAAACCACAAACGCAGCCTGCACCCACATGAAGTCACTGTAGGCATAAAACAATGAAAAAAGAGAAGTATCTAGTAGATGAATAGGACAACATATTGGCTATGTTTCTACATTTACATTTCACAGTAAACATTGGCATGGCACTCTTACATCCCAACTATGTTACATGCAACTACAGAGCAAACATCAAATCTGGACTGAGCTGACGGTAGAGGTGAGCTGTATGTCTGTTGGGTTACATGCACTGGTGGAATGTCATCTCAAATACTGTACTTAAGTATAAATTTGAGTTACTTGTAACTAAATTGAGTCTTTTCTTTTCATGCCACTTTCTACTTATACTCTGCTACATTTCAGAGGGAAATATTGTACTTTTTACTCCAATACATTCATCTGACAGATTTCGTTACTAGTTACTTTACAAATTAAGACTTTTTCACACAAAACACAGTGTTTTATTATAAGTTTAACTACCCAACAATATAACGGCCTACAAGTCCCACTGAAATGATTGGAGGATTAAACATTTAATTGAGTGACAGAACTGTTTGGATCGTTTCCAGTTTCTAAAATGTGAGGATTTTTCTACACAGAGTACTTTTACTTTTAATACTTTAAGTACATTTTCCTGGTGATACTTACATACTTTTACTTAAGTAACATTTTTAATGCAGTATTTTTACAGTGTGGCATTAGTACTTTTACTTAAGTAAAGGATCTGAATACTTTTTCCATAACTGGTTAAATATTCAACCTTTGGCAATAACTGCATTTCATGCTGCTGACACTGCTATCTATAGACACTTTACCTACAACCCAATTCACAAAGTGACCATCAATTGCATTTTTTGTTCAAGTGCAATTTTTGCATTTAATCATACCCTGCAACTTCCTTATCTCCTCACTCATTACTTGTGTCTAGTACTTGTAATGTATAGTGCCTACTTTTTCATGCTTGATATTGTATATCAGTTGGGTCAATAACGTTGATCTAATCTTATCTAATCTTTAAAAAAATATAATTTGCATTTTCTAACCAAACCTCAGAGTTAAAAATGTGTTGTTAACATTAAACAGACCATCTATGAACCTGCTTTAGGGACAGCTAAAAATGCAAGCAAGATCTGACTGACTGATGCTATGATCATAGTTATTACTGTTATTTGCAGCTATTACGCCTACTATGATTCATGTTATTTTCAAGTAGCAACCACCTAAAACCATACAACCATAGTTCAATCTTAACTTATACATGCATCACAGCTTTTACATTCTTTGTGATTTTCCAAAACATTTCCATCCTCAATTTAAAAATAAATTAAAAAAACGTACCTTTTAGCACATTTGTTCAGAAATAATCCCTCTCTTATGTCTCCCAGCAGCAAACACTTGATCAGTCTATCCTGGTTACCACATTGCAGTGTAGGTGTCACGTCCAGGTATTGAAGGACTATGCTGTGCAGTGCCAGGGACTTGCATGTGCCTGGAGAGTTTATGCATTAGCTTTGTCTGACTCATAGCGTCAGTCGACAAGTTCCAACAAAGTGGAAGGGGCCGTTATTCAGCCCAGGACAGGCACCCTGTTTAGACAGTAAAGGAAAAATAGCCCAGGGCTCATTGAATGGCTGAGTAAAACACGGGGCATTAAGTTAGTAAAACTGATTGAGCAATGTGTTGCACTACTGTATTACTAATTACTTTGACTTGTTTCTATAATGACATGCTTTACTATGAAGACTAAAATAGTGCTTTGTGAGTCATACAAATTAAAGGAATGTGACCTGAACAATACTGAATACTACTGGAGATGAAAAGTGAAATTCTTTCCTTTTTAAAGCATGGACAAAACAGTGGCTCATTTCCTTCTAACTTGTTTTAGGAAATGTGGTGCGGATCAGGATTCAGCAGCAGATTCCTCACTGTGTATCTACATAAGAGCAGTAAAATGCAGCAGACATGAGCACACTATGTGTCGAGACACTGACACAATTGAGAGTTGGGTCCACCAAATGTATTTCTTAAAGAAAGGTGAGTTGTGTTGTTGTGTTGGGAATGTGATGACTTTGTTTACATGCTTTGAGCTTTACAGCGGCAGTGAGGCCTGACTCGCACACTGAGCTTGGCACAACACTCCCACCAAAACCGTGACTGCACTTATTCTCATTGGATCTTTACAATATATCATAAATAGGACTTAATATGACTTAATATCTCATAATTAGGATTTATAATCTCATAATTAGGACTTAATATCTAGTAAATAGGATTTATGTTCTCATAATTAGGACTTAATATGTCACAATTAAAACTCAATACCTCATAATTAATCTCTATCCATTAGAACTCAATTATGACTCAATATCT
>CM042317.1:6162723-6177723 GCA_023566125.1 Zingel zingel | reverse complement strand
TACACTGTACAAGTTGTGATGTACTTTGTTTTCATTGCAAAATGTGTTTACTGTAGGAAATACTGTAAATATATAGTTCTGTAACTACATGCCCTATGTTCTCTGTGTGTATGATCTGAAAGCACTGTTTGATTTTGCCAGCAGAGTCAGGTGTTTTGTGAGTATAGTTTGAGAATTTGGTTTTATGTGTACAGTGTTGAGAAAATGGGTGAGGGTTTCAAGAAATGTGTCTTAGCAATCGAGAATCGTCCCTACCTGACATCTTGTATCCTCCAAATGGCACTTCCACGGGGCTGATGTTGTAGTTGTTGATGAAGCAGGTCCCTGCCTCCATTTTCTCAGCCACACGATGGGCTCGAGAAATGTCCCTGCAAGGAAGAGGAAAGGAACTAACTTCAGATTTTAAGCACAAAAAAAAAAAAAAAAAAGAGTCAGTAATAGGACTGGGTTAAAATAATCGATTCTCCAATTAAAATCAATTGTTATGGTTTTGGTATTTTGTCTTGTATTTTTGTTCATTTATGTTTCCTGGTTTAGTTATTTCTGTATGTTTCCTGTGTTTGCATATTTATTCTGGATTTTTCTGTTCCCTGTTGTGTTGATCTGTCCTGTGTACTGTGGTCTGTGTATTTAGTTGTGTATTTCCCTGTTTATGTTCTGCTTCCTGTTTTATTTTGATAGTCTGTTTTCTGTCCTGTCATGTCTAGCTTTACTTTGTTTTCCTGCTTTTGTTGATTGTCCTGCCCCGCCCTAATGTGTTTCACCTGTTGTATCACCTGTCCCTCATTTGTTCATTACCTCTTGTATTTAACCCCCGTGTTCCCTTTGTCTCGTGTCAGATCATTTTGTATCTGGTCCCTGTGAGTGTTAGTTTGTTCTTGGTTTTTCCTGCCTGTGTTGCTGTCAGCCTGTATTCCTCATTTTCCTGTGTATCTTCGAGTGTTTTTTCCAGTTGCTGTACTGCTGTTTTCGTTTCATTAAATCCTGAGTTCACACCATCTCCTGCCTGCCGTCTCTCTCTGATACCCAGCCCTAGTCAACAGTCTTTATGCAACTTGATCACACAACTTCAACTGCCCTCTACACACAGAGAATACTATTGTGCAATGAATTCCACTTGGTAATTGCAACATGCTGCTTTGTGTAAACTCTGAACAGCAGCCAATGCAATGCAACAACCTCATTATCTTCCAGAGCAACGTGTCAGCATCGTTAATCAGTAATTGCAAGAGACTGCTGAGTCATGACAAACTCGAGTGTCCCCTGAGTGGACTCTGACCTAGTGAAGACTCCAGAGGCCAGTCCAAAGGTGGTGTTGTTGGCCCTTTGGATCACTTCTTCCTCTGTGTCGAAGGGCAGCACAGACATGACTGGGCCGAAAATCTCCTCCTTCACACAGGTCATGTCATCTCTGCAGTTATCTGTGCCAGGAGAAGGGACTGGATGTAACATATGGTGCATACTGGGACGTGCGGAGTAAAAAGCAGACTGGTTATGTGATGGTACAGCAGTCAGTAGCTTATTTTCATTGATTAATCAATAAGTTGTTTGGTTTATAAAATGTCAGAAAATTGTGAAAAATGTGGATCAGTGTTCCCAAAGCCCAAGATGACGTCCTCAAATGTCTTGTTTTGTCCCAAGCTCAGAGATATTCAGTTCACTGTCACAGAGGAGAGAAGAAGCTAGAAAATATTCACATTTAAGAAGATGAAATCAGAGAATTCTTACTTTTTTTTTCCTTCATAAAAAAAATAAATAAATAAAAAGATCAAACCGATTGATCGATTATCAAAATAGTTGGTGATTAATTTAATAGTTGACAACTAATTGATTCATCTTTGCAGCTCTAGAGTGTTTCAAAAAATCAAGACATCCTACCGAGTACACAGGGTGACATGAAGTAGCCCCCTTTCAATTTGGGATCACTGGGGAGAAACGGCTCTCCTCCACAAAGCACTTTGGCTCCCTGGAAACACACACACACACACACACACACACACACACACACACACACACACACACACACATATATATATTAGTCAAATAACTCAGAGAACTAATAAGTAGAATGAAACTTCAACTAACTTGAAGTTAGTTGTGCTCTAACGTTTTGCATGAGCCAATCACATCGTTACAACCATGTAAGTTAACAGGGCAATTGTCCACCTTCACAAAAGTGCTTGTTTTGCCACTGACAGGCTCAGATTAATATTCTAAGTGTCTGACGACATTATGGAAAGAATCCTTTCAGAGATAGACCTTTAAAATCTCTTTGAGACCTTTCTGTTTAACCAGAAACAGCTCTGAGGTCGCTAGCGCTAAACCCACCAGACTCCATTTAAAAAAGCAATACTTTTAGCGTGTATAGAGCCAACATATTTTCACATGTAAATCAGTAAACTATGTGTTTATTTCAACCAAATCTAGAGTTGTGATGGTTGGAAAAGTGGAAAGATGACCCAACACTGCTTTTTGTAGTTTTATTTTGTTTCTGTTGACTATCTTGGCAAAACGTGCACTTTTGTGAAGGTAAATACAAGCTGGACATTTGCCCTATTACCTACATCGTAGCTTGTTTCGCCGCTGCTGACTGCAGCGATTTCGCTTAATACTGGACCAATGTCAAAGATTGTTGTTCCCATCAGTCACTTAGACACAAAAACACAGGAAAATAGGGTTGAAAAAAGCAGTAGTTACCCTTTAATGAAGTCTCTCCTGACTGAACTGCTTTGAAAGTACTGGTGGTGCTATCACAGCTGACTAACCTTCAGATCAATCTCCACATTTGCTCAATTAAAGGTTACTCTAATCTAATCATCCAAGGGTTATAAACACACCTCTTTCTTGGCCTGACTGACAAAGCCCAGCACTTTCTCCAGTTGGGGCTTGCTGATCAGCGCTCCCATGCGGGTGCCGTCCAACAGGGGGTCCCCCACAGAGATGGCCTTGGTCCTCTTCACCACTTCTTCCAGGAACTGGGGCATGATCTCTCTTTGCACATACACTCTGGTCCCATTACAGCAAACCTATCCAATGCAAACAGAAATGTTTAAGCTGTCAAGAGCTGACAAAGAAAGGATTTGTTCAGGGCGAGCTTGACATCATAAACATATAGGCCTGCTCCATTATAGGAAAAAAATAAAAATAAAAAACAAATCTTAATCACAATTACTTTGGTCAATATTGAAATCACGATTATTTAACATGATTACTCATTGACTTTTGAAAAGATGTTGCATTTTTTTAACTTAAATAAAAAATGAAATAGTGAAAAAAGTGTTGTTTTTTTCCATTGAGAACACCAGACAAAATAAGACTTTACTTGCAAAATATAAAAGGGCAAATATTTATTTTTATCGATTTCATTGTTTTTACGATCATTAGGAGCCAAAATCTCAATCGCGATTAAAATTTGATTAATTGCACAGACCCACAACACAATGCATAAATAATACAACTGCCTCACCTGTCCCTGTGTCAGGAAGTTTGCCATGAGTGCTCCCTTCACTGCGTTTTCCAGCTCACAGTCTTTGAAGATCAGGAGGGGAGATTTCCCTCCAAGCTCCAGAGTCACCTGCTTCACCCCCTTTGCAGACATTTCCATGACCTGAGGGCAAGGAGAACCCGCCGAGCATTAACAATGGGCTTTGTAGAGCAGTTAAAGAGATTGCTTTAAGAGTACAACTTAACATCACTGCATTACATTGTCCACTGCCACTATTTTTTATACTTTTGAACAGGGTTTTTTCCTTCTTCCCAGGTATCCACTGGTGTCCATTCATTTGACTAGGATATAACAATTACGCATTGTCTTGAAAGGTTTAAGGAATCAATCTCGCGCTACATATCTACATCAATTGTTGTATTATTATTATTATTATTATTATTATTGTTATTATTATTATTATTATTATTATTATTATTATTATTATTATTATTATGCAGTTATTCAGTGCAAACTTTTCAAATTAAGCTAAACTCACATCTACATCACTTTCTCTAACAATAACAAATGCAGTCTAGGAAAAAAAAAAAAACACATGCATGTAATAGCTGAATGTTTCCTGCAACAACAGAGCACTCGCTATATACACATATAGGATGTCACACAACGGGACGTCACACAAATGGGCTGTTTCATTGACACTCTCCCGCTCCCACATGGAAAACCAAAAAAGGCGAGTAGAGTCGAGTCGAGCAGGTACCTTGTAATGGAAAAGCACCATTAGAGTTAACATTTCATTTTTGATCACTGAGTGAGACCTTTTCTTTGAAGCCCAGGTTGGCTCAAACAAGATGCACACCTTAACTAATCAAAGTACTTTTAATTAGTTGGAATAGATGGTATTGACTCTATGCAAATCTACTTAAGACAGACTTGTGAGTTGAAGGTCTTCTCAGCTTTTTGTTTATTCTATTGTTTCCTGTAAACTTTGTATAAAGCCCTGGCCAGGAACTCATTGTGGTCAGAGAGAATCCTACTGCTTCTTGTGAGCTTCTTTCTCCACAGCGTAGTGGATAAAATTCATCTGAACTAACCACTGAATTGGACCCGAGAGAAATTATTTTTTCACAAGGGTTCATCAAGTAGTTGTCTAGTCTTTCCAAGTTTGGTTAAAACAGGCATAAACACTGGCATGTTCCTTTAAAATAGAAGGACCATTTTGTTTAGGAATCAATTTGTATGCTGTCCACTGTGACTGTTGCTTGTATGGCACACTTGTTCTCTTCAGTTTAGTTAAATAAACATGTTAAAATTCATAGCACTGTACCTTTTTGCCGGTTGCCACACTGCCAGTGAAAGAGACTTTGGCCACCTTTGGGTGATGGCAGAGCAAGGTGCCAGTGTCTGCTCCACCTTGAACCACACAGAAGAGCCCATCGGGTACTCCTGCCTCTTTGTAGATCTCAGCCAGAATCACGGCAGTCACAGGAGTCATTGGAGAGGGCTTAAATACAATGGCATTACCTAAACACAACGGGATTAGTTATGGTCGACATAGCTGTGACTGTTTAGGGTAAACAAGAGACACATGACTGCTGGACCAACAGGCGGAAAGAATGATCTCAAATCTTACAATAACGTGGAAATACACACTGTTACACACTCACCACATGCCATAGCAGGAGCAGATTTCCATGCAGCGATCTGGAAGGGGTAATTAAACGCACCGATTCCTACACACACACCAAGGGGCTCCCTCCGCGTGTATGCAAATGATCCACCAGGCAGCTGGATGTGCTGGCCTTTGATGAATGAAACACAACGCAACTTTAAAAAACAACACAACACAATGTTTTGGAGCTTTTGGAAATCACACTTTTTGACAATAACAACAAAAAAAAGGTATGAATGCACCCACCTGCAAGTGTACCAGCCAGGCCAGCATAGTACTCAATTGTCTGCCAGGATATATCAATATCCACCAGTGTTTCAGTGATGGACTTGCCATTGTTGATTGTTTCTAACTTTGCAATCTTCTCCCTTCTTTCCTATGTTTATTGAAAACACAAGAAGAAGAAAAAATGCAAACTTTAACAAAACTTTTTAAAAGACATTCTGCTGTTATACATGTATATAGGGTATTATACAGTAACTCTGACAAATTAAGGTTAAAATCCTAAGCCGCGTGACATCAAAGAAGTCACACAGACACACAAAAGGTTTATTTTGTGCAAATGTAGGCCAGCAGTAATTGGAGGGGGGTTGGGGTGGCGGGCGGCATGTTTGTGTTTGTAATGAATAACTAGTGTCTGCATGCTTGGAACAGTCTGGTCCAATTTATGTTACGCAACACTGAAATCAGACTGGCTGGTTTCCACCATCTCACCCTGATAATGCGGGCAGCCTCTAACATCACCCGAGCCCTCTCCATGCCTGCCATCTTGCTCCATTTTAGGTAGGCAGCGTGGGCACTCTCTATGGCTTCCTCCACCTCCTCAGCGCCACAGGGTACCATCTGACACAGGACACGGCCTACACATGAACATAAACAGATTACAGTCTGCCTGAGCTCCAAGACAAGAAAGTAAGAAAAACGTGTTGCACTGGTTTGAAATACATTTGGCCTGATGGAGCCTGGAAGTACCTTGGTAGCTACCTGGTGGAGCATGCAACCCATGTACGGGCTCATTGTTTATCGCAGTGGCTGTGGGTTCAATTCCAACCCACATACCTTTGCTGCATGTCATCTATGGGGTGCCGAATGTAAAAGTTCGGTTACAATTTTTTAGCTGATAAATTCTCAACATTTATCTCATTTTCCTCACATTTGAGACAGAAATGATATATTATATCTAAATGTTAAATCTAAATGTTATATCTAAATCTAAATGTTAAATATATATATATATAAATGTTAAATGTTAAATCTAAATGGTTAAATCTGTTAAATCTGTGGGTGGGGCGGTGCAGCGCGATTTGAAGCCACTGCAGTGGGCGTGGTTTCCTTATTTAGCTTTACACTTGGCGACACATTTAGATATAACATTTAGATTTAACATTTAGATATATATTTAAGATTTAGATTTAGATATAATATTTAGATATATATTTAAGATTTAGATTTAGATATAATATTTAGATTTAACATTTAACATTTAGATGTAAATTTAAGATTTAGATTTAGATATAACATTTAGATATAAATTTAACATTTAGATTTAGATATAACATTTAGATTTAACATTTAACATTTAGATTTAGATATAACATTTAGATTTAACATTTAAATATATATTTACCATTTAGATTTAGATTAAACATTTAGATTTAGATTTAACATTTAGATTTAGATATAACATTTAGATATAAATTTAAGATTTAGATTTAGATATAACATTTAGATATATATTTACCATTTAGATTTAGATTTAACATTTATATTTAGATATAACATTTAGATATAAATTTAAGATTTAGATTTAGATATAACATTTAAGATTTAGATATATATTTAAGATTTAGATTTAGATATAACATTTAGATTTAACATTTAGATATAATATATAATTTCTGTCTCAAATGTGAGGAAAATGTGCTAAATGTTGAAAATTTATCAGCTAAAAAATTGTAACCAAACGTTTACATTCGGCACCCCATAGCATAATGTTGGTGTGCTGTATTTACCAGTCGCAGGTTCAAACACAGGCTCTGCGTTTTTCTCCTGCCTGGGCTTCACTCGCTTCCCACCCCAGAAATTCAGAGGATCTGTGAGCAGCACGGTTCCTGTCGCGGCTCCGGGCATGGTGTCGAGAATTGACTGAGCCATTTTCACAGAGAGAGAAAGAGAGAGACAGGACCTGCAACAGGGCACAGGGAATTAACAGCAACGTCGTTGATATTGACTGGGCAGAATAATATTTAGGACAAGTGAAGCACACTGCTCTCTCCTCACCCTCCTAAATTAACTGTTTGCAGTGCTTAAGTGTGAAGCCGCCTACTATGTGAACCTTTTCTCAGAGTCTCTCTCTTTTTCCAAAGTGACAGATAAAATATCTCACTTTTGACCCAAACAGGTGTTACTTTATGTGAATGTATACATTTTTAAATGGTTTCTAAACAAATGTCCTTGGTAACTTTGGCCCAAAGTAATCTGTGATCAACAGTATACTATGTTTCATCTGATTATTTATTATAGTCAAAATAATCCATCAATTATGTTTTTAGTAGGTTACTCGATCAAATTCAAGATGTATAAGCTCCCAGTAAGCACACATACGTCGCCACAACGTATGCAAAAGATGGCTTCATCTGCAATTGATCGCGGGTCATTCTGAAGCATCGTTTAATGAGCGTCTGGACATCTTATTATGATGGAAATCTATACATCGCAGCAACGTATTAACTATGTATGTTAGATGTATTACAAGTTCCTCAGTTGTTCGCGGGTCATTTTGGAGCATCGTTTAATGAGCGTGGGCGTCTTATTATTGTAACCGAGGGTTTCTTATATTGTCTAGACTCACTGTTTGGCTCTAAAATAAAGACACGGGCTTCCAGAACCAAGACGGTGTGCCAGTTTAGCTGGTGATCATGTTAACTGGTGATATTTGCATGAAATCAGTGAATATTCAACAAGGCCCTGCCCTGCGTTCTGCTCTGCCTCCGCCCCTCGAGTGCCAGAGGCTCACATTTTCATGAAGTGTTTGCAAGTGAGACAAAATAATGGATATCGCTGAAAACATCACCAGTTTATGTGTAATACATGTCCGTTTAAGCATTATCCACCAAATACGACACATACTGTATGAACGGAAAAAATATAACGGAACAACGCACTAGAGATCTAGCTGGGATTCGTAACTTGGATATCATGGACAAAAAAAAGCTGACAGACTAGTTTCTATGTCATCTATACCACTACACTACACATCACTGGCATAAGTTTGTGATTTCTATCTATATATTGGACTTTCAGTCTAAGTTAACACAGGTTAACTCACTAACGGCGCAAGGATTTTGATTGTAGGTGGGCCTCCAGAAAACTGGATGAGCCAGTTAAAATAAGCCAAAAAAAAAAAAAAAACGGGTTCCCCTTCATCTCTGTTTCAGCCATAGACTGTATATTATTAGTATATATATTAATAATATACAGTCTATGGTTTTAGCGCTTTTCTGCGGCACTGAGGACAGCGACTCAGTAGCTACCTGTGTGGCTCTTGTGTCGCTGTCCTCAGCTCAGTGCTGAAGCGGACAAATACACCTTGGCAGTCAGCCTAACTTCATTTATCTCTTTTGAACGTTCAATACACAGAAAGACTGAAACGGAATTATTACAGCCAGACACTAACGTTAACGTTAGCCTAACTGTTAGCCTACTTGCCTTGCTGGTGTGAG
This sequence comes from Zingel zingel, assembly GCA_023566125.1. Classification (NCBI taxonomy): domain Eukaryota; kingdom Metazoa; phylum Chordata; class Actinopteri; order Perciformes; family Percidae; genus Zingel; species Zingel zingel. The sequence goes on along the minus strand of CM042317.1, from coordinate 6,168,884 downwards.
GGGGTGGCTACGGGAGGACTTGATGGGGAGAGGGCGGCCGAGCAGGATGGTAACTTGTCACTTGTAACCGCGTTACTTAAAATGGCAGGAGTTTCCTCCTCCTGCTCCTCGGAGCGTTTCTTGCTGAATTTAAATGAAAACAAGCTGCTTTGCTTTGCGTTTCATATTAGCTGATAGCTACCGTCTGTGTCTGTCTCATTGAGCTTGCTTGAAAAGCTTGCGCGCCAACGTCATTCATTTCATTGGATCACTTGCTGGTGACGATGCAGCCTGGTGGGGGTAGAAGCCGCTGATTGGCTGAGAAGCTTTTACTCAAAGCTTTCCTCGGGCTGCTTATTAGATGAACTGCTAGAATGAAAATCACTCACTACTCACTATAGGCCCGGACCTAAAATGGGTGGGCCCAGGCCCACCCGGGCCCAATGGTAGCGCCGCGGGTGGTTAACATATGAGAGAAATATACGCCCATGTTAACTGGTGATATCACAATTTAACATGGGAAACAGTAAAGTAGGTTCATCTTTGCCTCACATACCAAAACCTAACTGATGTACAACAAACAGGCATGACCCCACTTAACCCTTTATTTTTTTGCGCAAACGTGTCCATTTATCATTGTTATTGTGGGCCATCTCATACGAAGAATGTGTAGGCATATCTCAGCAAAAACAGTCTCTTTCAACCCGTGCCACAAGTCAACTGATTATAGTTGTGTTTAATTTCATTAGACCCATATTAGGAATCTGAAACAGCAACATCTCTGAATGTTATCAAACTCTCTCAGTACATCGAAGTTTTGTAATCATATAATAATGACCATTTTGTCTCGTCAAAGGGTCAGGGTACTAAAGTATAATAAAACAAAATTATGAGCTCCGTTTTCTCGTTTTTCCAATGTCCATACAAATTAAAAATTAACTGGAAAACTGCTCGTTTTTCAACTGTTGTTTTTTTGTTATTCATGTTTCCGTTTTAACCCAAGAGCGAGAATACGGGCTCATTTTTATAATGTGCATAATCACTGAAAGTCTGATGGAACACAGGTCTCGTTTATAATGTTATTTTGGTTTTACGTGTTAAGAAAGTTGACTAAAACCAATGCGCTCTGGACAGGAAGTAACATTGACGTGTCAAAATAAAAGTATGAGAACTGTATTAACTGCCAGAAGAACGAGGCACTTCATGAATACATTGTTTGCCTGTAGCTTGTCAGATTAGGCTAAAGTTAGCTATTTAAGGTTATATAAAGTATTTAATTATTTAATAATCATTTTAAAATCACATGAAATCTACATTGATCTATTATTAGCCTATGTGTGGCAGTTACTGACTAGTTACTCTAATCTTACACCAGCCAGTAAAAAGGCATCTAACACTTGTGTTGTCTTCGTGTTAAATGTGTTTTCAAAGTTTCTTATAAGAAATATGGGTTTCTTTCAACCAAATTAACCAAAAATAACCTTCATTGTTCCCATCCATGCTCTTTGTAAGTAAATTAATATTCACAACTTTCATAAAATTGTTTCATTCAATTTTATAGCAGTTATGGTCTTCACGGGCGAATTTTAACCTGGTAGTGCAATAGGGCACTATTGAGCTTTACAGAAGATAAACACACAGGACACACGTGCATATTTACAAGTATGTGCACGCACACACACACACACACACACACACACACACACACACACACACACACACACACACACACACACACACACACACACACACACACACACACACATATAAACATACACATACACAGACAGACAGAACAGAAAGACACAGACACACACACGCACACACACACACATACACACAGACAGACACACACACACACGCCTACCAAGAGCCTGGGTCTCTCCCAGGTTTCTTCCTAAAGGGAGTTTTTCCTCAACACTGTCACATTTGTGCATGCTCTTTGGGGGAATCACTGGAATTGTTGGGTTATTATAAATTATAGAATGTGGTCTAGACCTACTCTATCTGTAAATTGTCCTGAGATAACTCCTGTTATGATTTGACTCTATAAATAAAATTGAATTGAAAATACCAGTCTGTTATAATCCAAAACAACTAATCGTACTGTATATCCTCATTTTACTTAGAAATTAGGTATAATTCATGTAAATGAGGTCTGTTGACCATGAATGCAAGAAATAAGTGTAACATGAATGAGTGGAATGAAGTTAGATAAAAGGGGTAACCCAGAATTGAGTGATAAATTACTTCGTTCTTTATGAAATGGTCAGTTGTGTTATGCCAATAACATTTATAATGACCCAATTTATAAGACAACACAAGGGCTAAACCACTTGACCACTTAAATGAAAAGGCTTTTTTTTATTGCAACTCTGCAGAATATTCATGTGACATGGTTGACCAATTTAACTGCCATTAATTAGAGTGTGATGAAGAACTCCTGCAGATACAACTGGGCCACATTATAAACCTCTCATCATATTAGTGAGGAAGCTGCCATGCTTCTCTCATCCTGGTCTCCTCAGACTCTGCAGACTGGACCACACTTGTGGTTTACTGCTAGAATATTACAGTAGGCCACTTTGCTGATTCAGATTTGCCACTTGAGTCCACAGCACCATACAGTATATGATAAACATGCACAAGCCTTTGTGAAAGTGTATGTTCTGAGAGAGAGAGAGAGAGAGAGAGAGAGAGAGAGAGAGAGAGAAGTCTCGGTTGTAACATTAAACGTTTGCATGATTCTGTGCCATCTGCTGCTGCGCCAACAATACAACGGCAGTAAATATTTATATTGCTTACCAGGAGATGTCAGTTATCTTGATCAGAAAAATAATGCATTGCAAAGTCACGGTGTTATGTTCTATGCCTTATGTGCTTTAGTTCACTTGTTCATTCCATTCCGTTAAATGACATGTCATTTAGCTGGCGCTTTTATCCAAAGCGACTTACGATTAAGTGAAAGGGAGGGGAACATGTTTTTTTTTTAGTGGAGAGGGAAAGCGGAACACCTGGAGAAAAGCCCATGCAGACACGGGAAGAACATGCAAACTCCATGCAGAAAGGCCCCGGGCCACCAGGGTTCCAACCCAGTACCATCTTGCTGTGAGGCCACAGTGCTTACCATTGACCATTCCTTATTGTAATTCAACCACACAATACCTATCATGTATTATATTTTATTATCCAATATTGGCCAACTACTGTTTCAAGGGCTTAGTATGAGCAGTGAACATCTAACGAGCTGGGTGATCCAGGCACAGGCCCAGCACTGAGGAGGTCTACATGCTCACCATGAACTCTGGTACAGTCTGCAGGGTCTGAGGAGACCAGACCAGAATGAGAGAGTCTCCAGTACACTTTAACTTGTTCATTTATGTTCTTCATCACAATGACATGTTCATTGGCAGCTAATGTGGTCAACCATGTCACATACAATATTCTGCAGAGCAATTTAAAAAAGCCCTTATATTTTTTGCCTTTTTTTACTGGCTGGTGTAAGATTAGAGTAAAAGTAGTCAATAACGCCACACATAATGCTAGGGGAATGCATATTTTATTTAAAATGTGATTTTAAAATTATTATAATCCTATTTCTATTTTAAAACAATATCCATTCTTACTCCTTTGTGGCTATTAATGAATATTGCTAAATTAAATACTTTATATAACCCTAAATAATTAACGGTAGCTTAATCTGACAAGCTACAGGCAAAAGCTAAAGTACATTGTTCTTCTGGCAGTTAATACAGTTCTCATGCCTTTATTTTGACACGTTAATGTTACTTCCTGTCCAGAGCGCATTGGTTTTAGTCAACTTTCTTAACACGTAAAACCAAAATAACATCATAAACGTGACCTGTGTTCCATCAGACTTTCAGTGATTATGCACATTATAAAAATGAGCCCGTATTCTCGCTCTTGGGTTAAAACGGAAACATGAATAACAAAAAAAACAACAACAGTTGAAAAACGAGCAGTTTTCCAGTTAATTTTTAATTTGTATGGAAAAATTGGAGAAAACATTGGAAAAACGAGAAAACGGAGCTCATCATTTTGTTTTTCCGTTTTTGGTTTAAAACGAAAAACGGATTATACTTTAGTACCCTGGTCGTCAAAGTAGGCCAACAAATGATGTGTGGGATAAATAAAAGTCAAACTCTGAGAAAATAAGCTTCATATGTTCTTCACTTCAAATCACTAGACTTTTGCTGCAACTCAATTCATAACTTAACCAGACTGCGATAACACTAAGCCCGAGAGAAAACGAGGATCAGTGGCCATATGGTCATAACAACCGTCTATCTATGGCTACCATAAGACAAAAATCGCGATTCTGGGTCGACACAGACATACTATGGGTCTAATGAAATTAAACACAACTATAATCAGTTGACTTGTGGCACGGGTTGAAAGAGACTGTTTTTGCTGAGATATGCCTACACATTCTTCGTATGAGATGGCCCACAATAACAATGATAAATGGACACGTTTGCGCATGACTGATGTGTTTCATTTTTACCCCCAAAACAGAATAAAGTGTTAAGTGGGGTCATGCCTGTTTGTTGTACATCAGTTAGGTTTTGGTATGTGAGGCAAAGATGAACCTACTTTAATGTTTCCCATGTTAAACTGTGATATCACCAGTTAACATGGGTGTATATTTCTCTCATATGTTAACGTGTGTTAACTTAGACTAAAAGTCAAATATATAGATAGAAATCACAGAATTATTTCAGTGATGTGTAGTGTAGTGGTATAGATGACATAGAAATTCGTCTGTCAGCTTTTTTTTGTCCATGATATCCAAGGTACAAATCCCAGTTAGATCTCTAGTGCGTTGTTCCGTTATATTTTCTTCCGTTCATACAGTATGTGTCATATTTGTGTGGATAATGCTTAAACGGACATGTATTACACATAAACTGCCGATGTTTTCAGCGATATCCATTAATTTATCTCACTTGCAAACACTTCATGAAAATGTGAGCCTCTGGCACTCGAGGGGCGGAGGCAGAGCAGAACGCAGGGCAGGGCCTTGTTGAATATTCACTGATTTCATGCAAATATCACCAGTTAACATGATCACCAGCTAAACTGGCACACCGGCACGCACTGCACGTCTCACTTTATTTTTCCCCAACACAGTCAACGGTCAGAAAATACAGCTCTATGTTTACTATAACTTCCTCTTAAGCTTCAACTGAGAGGTTACACAATCCCTTAGCTACATTATGATGGAAATCTATAGGCCTACATCGCAGTAACGTATTAACTATGTCTTTTAGATGTATTACAAGTTCCTCAGTTGTTCGCGGGTCATTTGGAAGCGTCGTTTATTGAGCGTCTGGATGTCTTTACTGTACACACACTGCTGATGTGATGGACAGTGAATCTGAATTCTGCCCAGCAACACATTCGCGCCACAGTCGATAAAGGAAGGAAAAAAGTTGCCAGTCTAGAAGGGTCAGGATGGAGACTGCTTCGTTGCTGCTGTCAAACCCTATCGTAAGCACTATTTCATCTTAACGTAACGTTAATACAAATATACACCTTATTATGCAATACCAATAACTACTCTGTGCAATACTGTGAATACCATGTTATTAAACTTTCTGTCTGTATACTTAACTGTTTTAACTGCTTTATTCTTGCATTTTTACTGATGCTTTTGTCATTGCACTTTCCTTTTGGTGCAGTATCACTGAAAATGTCCACCACTGTGGGATTAATTAAGGATCTTATCTTATTTTAAATTTGTATATGTTTGTATTTTTCAGATCTGTCAATTGCCATGATGACTAAGATATTCAACGGGGAAATGTGGAAAACTGCCATATTCCCAGTCATTACTTTGCCAAATCATCTGTTGTAAGGGATTAGGAAGTAAAGAGAGGTCATCAAAAAAAAGGGCACCTTTGGTATCAAAAGTAAATACTTTTTAAATAATTGTGATTACTATGAAACCTTGATGTTAGCCCTTTTAGAGAGAAATTGATGGTATATTTTATGGGACGATGTATAACTTGTTATTTAAAGCTTTCATTTACAAAGTGATCTAAATACATATTGTCAGAATGGCGCTTTAACAGCAGTTGAGGCCAGATGGGATACAGCTACGGTGACAACAGTTAGGTTTAGGCACCAAAACGACTAGTTAAGTTCAGGAAACAGATCGT
>CM042317.1:6102723-6157723 GCA_023566125.1 Zingel zingel | reverse complement strand
CTTGGCCAGGTCGCCGTTTCAAATGAGAACCTAGTTCTCAACGGCCTAGCTGGTTAAATAAAGGTTAAATTAAAAAAAATAAAAAATATGCCAGATAAAACCAATAAGTTCACAATGAATTCAATGTTCCAATTTTCGTGCTCAAAATAAAAGAATATATTCTTACCTTATAATGAGTTACTGTAATTGATAGATCGGATGCGCTAGACGTGTCGACGTCACAAGACATGCCTCGTGGCCCGCCTTATTCAGTCTCTGATTGGCTTACCCTGGTATTCTTTCCCTGACCCTAACCAATCCCCACTCCCCATGCCTAAAACTGTGGGAAACAAAACTTCTCAAGTGGGTGGTTCGTGCGTTTACTTCCCTGGCCAGATCCAAGACACCGCGGAAGACTAAAGCGGTTGCGGTTACATTCGGTCTCGACATACTATTTACACACTCATACTGACAGACACTAGACTCACGCACTGGCCACGGTTACATTCGGTAGCCTGGTGCGCGGTCTTCTCGTGACAGTCTATCTAACATTACGTGTATTTGTATGTGATATAATAGGCTACTTTACCCTTGGTAATGTAGCCTATGAATTTCCATGAACACAATTCTAAAATGCACGAGACATAAAGGCTTCTGCTAGTGCTATCGGTTGATAACTCAAACTTGCCGAGAACCTAGACACCCGTTTGATTACGCAGACTGATGCACTAGGCACGGTTAAGTTCTCGTTCAGTAGCCTGGTGCGCGGTCTCCTGGTGACAGCCTACCCAGAGCCGCTGAAATAGAGAAATGCAGCCTTAAGTTTTTGTAGCACAGCAATAGCATAAAGATATTGGGCCTAATGTATCATAAGTTCTAATAATTTTATAGCAATACGGTAGGATAAATAAAAATAGGTGTGACCTCATTCTGGTTTTCCAATACGTAGGTTATAGGCTTTACACAAGTGTAGAAAAACACAATTATCTCCAATAATTCGTATAAACTTTCAGTTGAACTGTTACTGAACAATTGATAAATCATGCCAATGTAATGCACGGCGGCAGCATAATAATAGTAAACCAGCGTTATTACCTTGTGTTGCAGTCATAACACACAAAAAAAATCCTCATCTCCAAAACATCTCCAGGAAAAGTGTGACCCCGGGGCTGGCAGCACGGAGTTGACGTTGATGTTCCCTCTGCGGCTACCCTGGTGCTGCTAGCTTGGTTTACAGGATTAGCTCCCTCGTCGTCTGTTGCTAGCAGGGTCGCTACTTCATTCACTTACAGTTGCTGAGTTTTCTGTCTCCGGTCTTTTACGCTTTTTACCTTGTGGTTGATCTATAAAGAAATCCAAAATGCGCTTTTGTGCCATGGCTAGCTAACTTCTGTACTGTTGTTGACCAGCCGGGAAAGGTTCCACAACTGTCTTCACCACTCATGAATGAGCGTCAGACTCTTGGCAAAATCGGGAGATTCATTCTAATCAAATTATGTGTTTATTTTGTACTTACCAAATTTTAAAATGTATTACATTTAATTTGTAATGAAAGGGATTAGGTTTATATTAATAATCAAAGTATTACAAATAAATGTGTGTTTTTTTTATTTTTTATTATGGTTGTAGTAGTTTCTCCTTTCGCTAGGGGGTGCTGCAGCACCCTCCGCACCCCTAGTTCCCTAGTTCCTGCGACCATGAGCCAACTACCATGTAACAAACATTTAACTTAACATGACGTGTATTTGTATGTGATATCGATCTATAATGTAGCCTATGAATTTGTATGTACACAATCATCTAAGATGCACGAGAAATAAAGACTTCTGGGATCGGTTGATAACTCAAACTTGCCGAGAACCTAGACACCCGTTTGATTACATAGACTCATGCAGTATCATCGGTTACGGTCCTTAGGGTCTCGTGCAGTAGCCTGGTACGTGGTCTCCTCGTGACAGCCTACCTACCATGTAGCAACATTCACTTCTCTAACATTTAACTTAACATAACTACCAAGATAACATGACGTGTATTTATATGTGATGTACTTATTGTGATGTACATCGATAATGTGTGAATTGCCATGAACACAATCATCTAAGATGCACCAACAAGGCTCGGTTAATGCTTTCCGACTGGATAGTACTTGTACTTTTTAGAGGAAAAGTACACTTCTAAGCAGTTCTAAGAACTACTCTCCCCCAAAATCTTTTTTTCCGTTTGCATTCCCACTGGCCAAGTGGCCACAGGGACTGGTAGGAGGGGCAAGGGAGTGACGCAAGCACGGCAACGGTCTTTATAGCATCGTTACCCGCTGTGGACGTGTGTGTGTGTGTGTGTGTGTGTGTGTGTGTGTGTGTGTGTGTGTGTGTGTGCGTGTGTGTGTGTGTGTGTGTAAATAAAGTACATAGCCAGAGTATTAGACAGTAAATATCAGTTAAATTAATTATAAAGTTAAATCAGATAAGCATTGCATACATTTTGATGCTGATTTACCCTCTAATCCAGACATACAATCTATATAATTTTTTAAGTCAAGTTTTAAAACATTGAAAAGGGGTTTGTTTGTCATAAAGTAAAAGAAGATATCAAAATTAGATAAATGTATGTTTGAGCCAAATTGTCCATTAATGAAACATTGTAGGCCTATATTATTCCACAGAGAAGAACTATGTGAACAGCTATAGAATAAATGGTCTAACGTTTCTGTTTCCATAAAGCAAAAGCTGCATTTTTCGTCTACGGTAGGGATCAAATTAGAGATAATCTTGTTACAGGGGTAAAAATGATGAAGAATTTGATATTTCTTTTACTTTGTTTGTAACTAAAAATGTATGTGGGTTACTCCATGCTCTATTCCAGTTAATATTTTCATATAAGGGGGACCATTTGTATTTGGAGGCAGGGATAGATTTTGCACATAAAAGGTCTTTTATTACTTTGTTGTTGACTTTTCTGTCTAGAAAAGATAGACCATTTATTGAAACACTGCTGGAGAAAGATATATTAAATTGATCCAAATCTGTCTCACTTCTAAGTAGGGTGATGATCCCATGGGGTATAGCTCTGGTTACAATATCAAATTCTTTTCTTGGAGGATGGAAATTAAATTTATGGGTGAAGTCGTCATAAGTTAAAATTTTATTTGAGTTATTTAATAATTGGGATACCAGTAGAATATCGTGTTTAAACCAGTTTTCTATATAGAGTATAGATAATGTTGTTCCAGATAAAACATTTGTGAGGGGAGAAATTGTGTTTGTATATAAGAGACCAACAAGTTAGAGCCTGTTTATGGAAGTTTGACAATTTGACAGGCAGTCTGTTAATGGAGTATGGGCATTGAAGCAAGAATGTGATTTTACCAAGTTTTTCAAAGATAATGTTTGGCACAATGTTTTAAAAAATCTTTTAATCCAGTTGATTTTTAATATCTCATTGAAGAGTGAGAAGTCAATTACTGATAAACCCCCGTCCTCAATTTTATTAGTCAAGATGTTTTTCCTAATTTTATGGGGCTTCTTCCTCCATATAAAGTTATATAATAGTTTGTCTAGATTGGCACATTGTAACTTAGGTATTTCAATTGAAGTAAATAAATATGCTGCTCCTGAGAGGCCTTCTGCTTTAGAAAGAAGAACCCTGCCATATATAGATAAATCTCTTGCAAGCCAAGAATCAAACTTTTTATTAATAGAGTCGTGTAGTAAATATATATTACTCTCGGTCATCAACTTGTGATTATGACTGATTTTTATTCCAAGATAAGTTACTAAATTATTTTATTTTATTATTATTATTTATTTATTTATGCCACGTATTTGACCCAAATGTTGGTTGAAAGAGACTGTGCTGAGATATGTACACGTTATTTAATTTAACACCATGTTAAATTGTGATATCACCAGTTAACATGGGTGTATATTTCTCTCATATATTAACCTGTGTTAACTTAGATTAAAAGTCCAATATATAGCTAAAAATCCCAAACTTTTTCCGGTGGTCTGTAGTGTAGTGGTATAAGTGACTTAGCACCTACTCTGTAAGTTTCTTTTGTCCATGACATCGAAGGTTCGAATCCCAGCGTGGTCTCTAGTGCGTTGTTCCGTTATATTTTCTTCCATTAATATGAGGTATGTGTCGTATTTGTGTGGATAATGCTTAAAGGGACATGTATTACACATAAACTGGTGATGTTTTCAGCGATATCCATTAATTTATCTCACTTGCAAACACTTCATGAAAATGTGAGCCTCTGGCACTCGAGGGGCGGAGGCAGAGCAGAACGCAGGGCAGGGCCTTGTTGAATATTCACTGATTAATGCAAATATCACCAGTTAACATGATCACCAGCTAAACTAGCACACCGGCATCACAAGTTAATTCAATAACAGTACAACATGGATTAAGTGTACTGAGATATGTTACTATTTCAATACAGCCTGTAAGTAAAACATAAGCTACATATGAGGTTTTTACATCCAGCTGAGACAGCTGTCAGCTGTGGCGAAATGTGATCCGCTCAGATTAACTTGTCCATCCATCCATGGATGGACAACACGGGTGGCAGTGAAGGTCAGGGGCCTCGACGGACCAGCCCCGGGCAGCAGACTCTGGCTCTGGGGACGTGGAATGTCACCTCTCTGTGGGGGAAGGAGCCGGAACTCCTTCCCCCACAGATATATAGTTCCACATCCATTCCGTCCAGTGTTGTGAAATGCTGCGCGGAAGTGAAGGCGGGAAAACATTTTCAATGACGCAAGCACGCAATGACGTGCACTTGCTAGCCTGTTCCATTGTACATGTTCTTCGAATGCTAAGGAGGAGCCTGGCCTAGCCTCTGAAGGATCCTTCCTTGGAAGGACTAGTCCTACCAAGGAAGGATCCTTGACATTGAGAAACACCTGTCACCAGTTAAACCGTAACACCGGAAGTTTTCATTCTGTATCAGTTGTACTTCCGGGTTGACTGTCATGGCAGCGCCCTATGGAATGCACTCCAATGAATGCATTAACAAACGCTAACTGAACCCCTTTCTATTAAAATATTAAAAGACAGACCAACCTATTTCGATATTTCGCGGAGCAGAGCGCAGTCATGAATTTCAAAGACCTGTTGAAGTGGAACACACGACTGTCTGCAGTGTACGCTGTTGGTATCTGGACCATGGTCGGTTCCTACGCCTACTTCAGATACACAGGGCGCTTTAAGGACACGCCAGGTGAGAGGACCAGCCACCCACACATAATGCTGCTCTAATCGGCTAATTAGGCATTTGAAACGAGTTGTTAACTGGATGATGTGAATAAAACAAACCGTATAGATACTTTTGTCTGTTTCAGTAGTTCAATAACTCGTGTACACGGTTCCCCCCAGTGTATTGCATGCCTGATGGCCCACCGGGTCCCAGACTGATGGCAGCATTAATGTACAGCCACATAGTTTCTGTGGCTTCTGTTATCACAGAAACTATGTGGCTGTACATTAATGCTGCCATCAGTCCCAGACTGATGACTCGTCAAAAAAAGACACTTGCCACCGGGCTAAACAACTTTTACTGGGGAAACCCTGACTCGTGTATATAGCTTGCTTGTCTCTGTGATTCCCTTTGAGTTTGTTCCTATTCAAACTGTAAACAGACCTTTAGATAGGGCTGCTCGATTATGGAAAAAAATATAATCACGATTATTTCGGTCAATATTGAAATCACGATAATTTAACACGATGACTCGTTGACTTCTGGAAAGATGTTGCAATTATTGAACTTAAAAAAAAAGTGGGAAAAGTTAAATAAATCAAGAGTAAAAAAAACTGTGAAATTTGCCTTAATACTTTTCCTATTTAAACTTTTTCATTCAGAACACAAAAGAAAATAAGAGTTTACTTTCAAAATGTAATGAGCTAAATAATTATTTTTCTCGATTATTCTGTTTTTGTGCTCATAGGGAGCCGAAATCATAATCACGATTAAATTCCAATCAATTGCACAGCCCTACCTTTCCAGTCTCTGAGCGACTCATTTTACATACTAACTTTTAGTCTCTTTCTATTATTGTTGGCTACTTTACGCAGCTTTGCTTTATTCTCTTTTCCAGTGCAAGTTAAGTATTGGCTATGTATCTGTAGTTTTAACTCTTGGTGAAAACTACATTCAATTTGCAATTGTTATTTTTAAGTTTAGCTAAAGTTTAATATTCACTGTGTAACAGATAAAACATGTCATGGAGCATTATAACATGAGACACCATTAAAACTGCTCTATATTCTGGATAAAAACATAGATATGAATTGCCAGCAATAAGTGTTTTTCTTTTAATAATCATGGACCATTGCATCTGTGATATATAACATTATTCCAGCATTTATCTTATGAAACAACAAATATAATAATAAAAAGTGGAATAAAAAATGTTACACCAAACATTCAACTAAATATTGCGTGGTCTTCACGATTAGCTAATCGCATTCTTTCAAATCTTCATTTCGATTGTACAAAAGATTAATCGTTCAGCCCTTTTAACTGTGGACTGTAGAGCAGTTACGTCTAATAGGCTAGTAGCCTGTATATCATTTATTCAAGTAATGCACTCCTCTACTTAGGCCTGCACGATTCGGGGAAAAATATGAATCACAATTTTTTAGCTTAGAATTGATATTACTATTCTCTGCCACGATTTGTTTCTTACAAATTGTAATGTTTATTGCACACAGGAACCATGACAAAACAAAACAAATTGGCAGTACCAAACATAGATTTCTTTTTGGCACCTATAGCACATTGCGCATCACCACAAGCCTGTAAACATAGAGGCTTCAATGAATAAAGAAAATAAAGTACATACTGGCCATTTAAGTACAGTAGGCTACCAAAAATAGTGACATATAACACATTGAACTAAATATGGCCCTGATACAGGCTCTATCTGAACTCCTTGAACGTGTCTTTACATAATTAAAACATGTCAATGTCAAATGCTTTCAATAAATTAATTGAAGGAGAGAAAAAAAAAGAAAATCCAAGTCATTTAAAAATGTAATCATTTAAAAATTAAATCTGTATATTGATTGATATGTTCTACTCTTGTATATTGTATAATTCTGTTATACTTGCACTAACTGTATATTGACTCATTACTACATTCAGCTGTCCTTTCAGGTTGACTGTGTTATCTGTGATCTACATCACTAACTTGACCACAACCTGCACTAACTGTATATTGGCTCTGTGCTACGTTTTAGCTTCTTACAGACTGTCTATCTATATTGCGTTATAACTGTTCTAAATCACTAACTGGTCCACAATTTACAATATCTGTATTTTGACCCTTTAAGCGGTAATACAGACTGTCTATTAATGTACACTGCGTTATCACCATATTACTTTTGCATATCCTTCAGCTTACTACACGTTTGTGTCAGCTTTGTAATGCCTACTTAATCTGCACTTTATGTAGCGTTTATGTAGCCTATTGTATTTTGTACTCCTGTATTGTATTGAATGTGAAACTGTATGTTGTCAAGCACACTCATGCTTTCTTAGCCAGGTCGCCGTTGCAAATGAGAACCTGTTCTCAACGGCCTACCTGGTTGAATAAAGGTTAAATAAAAATAAAAAAGGGGTGAATCAAGATCGCGATTTTATAACGATTCATCGTGCAGGCCTACCTCTACTTGAATATTTCCATTTTATGCTCTATGCTGTGATTCCACTACATTGCAGAGGGAAATATTGTAGCTACTTTTTACCGTGCAACATTTATCTGACAGCTATAGTTACTTTGCAGATTAAGATTTTAATGTGCTTCAATAAATTGCTTCTTACTTTATTCAATTTTTTAAAATTATTATTTATGTATAGTTGTCAGGTTTGTTAGTCAAGCAGGGAATATTTATTGCATTAAGTAAACATCTCATTCCTTTTCAATATCAATTACTCACATTTGTTTAGACATGGCTACTTTTCGCAGTTGTTATGGCGTTTTTCCATTACATGGTACCTGCTCGACTCGTCTCGACTCTACTCGGTACACTGTGCGTCCGTTTTCCATTGCAGATTTTAGTACCACCTCAGCGTGGCTGGTCGTTATATGCCGGATCGACGCACACACCAGCGCACAAGTATAACCATCAGGCCACTTGAGCTTGTTCTCCAGTTCTGTGGAGGCTCCACGCAGAGCTTTCTCCGTAGCCGATGGAAGTGGCCTGATGGTTATACTTGTGCGCTGGTGTGTGCGTCGAGCCGGCCATGTGTGTGTGTACGTAGGCTACGGCGAAAGCTCTGCCTGGAGTCTCCGCAGAACTGTAAACAAGCGGCGCCGCAGTAACCTGCCGTGACCTGCCGAGACACACACACAGAACGTCGAAGGTGTGTTGTTGTTGCCACAGCCAGATGACACATTTAGTTTCTAATGAAGCTAGAGGCAGCAAAAAAAAAACCTCAGCTGGCTGAACTATTTAAAAATAGCGGGTTTGTTCAGGACACCCCCGTCTGTCGCTTTCACGTCACCTTTTCGGCTCGCCTCAGCTCGCTTGGAACCTCGACTGAGGTGGTACTAAAAAAAGTACCTGTTAGCAGGTACCAGGTACTTTTTTTCGTAATGGAAAACCAAAAAAAGCGAGTAGAGGCGAGTCGAGCAGGTACCATGTAATGGAAAAGCGCCATTATACAGTATATTCCCACAGCCCAGTTTGCATAGATAACAAATACAAATACTTTTCCTCCTTGAATTTAGTGAAACAGGTGCCAGAGCCGGAAGATCCAAACAAGGTCGTCTACCTGTCTGATCACTCCAAAACTGTCATCATCTACAAGAAAGACTTTGTCCCGTACAGCACAAGGATCTACAATTTCATCAAATCCTTCAGCAGTCAACCTGGGGGTGGAGATGGTGACAAATAGCTGCATCAGTGCAAAGGACGATGGACACTGAACTTGCTAAGAGCAAGTTTTTATAACGCACTATGAATGAATGCTCCTGTGTGAGGACATTATCTTTATTTGTAAAAGAAATTCCAGCATGCTGTCCAGGTTTGAGGGGAGCTGCCATTGCTTTTGGATGCTAATAATCACTCCCCAGATATATTTAATTATGTCAACATTATTCATTAGGCTATTACTGTCAGATTCATCCACACTATTTCCAAAATACAAAGTTGCCACTACTACTAATGCTGTATAAATAAACCTAATATCTTCATTATGCAAGAGGCACTATTATGAAAGTGTCCGAAGGTTTTTTTTATTTTTAAAGATATTGTCATTATCCTGAGTGGAGACTGAGACTAGGGCAGCACGATATGAGGCAATTATCTAATTGCTATTATTATGACTGATATTGAAGGGAATGATCATTTTGTATCATTCTCATTTTCATTGTCTAAAAAATGAAAATGATTATAGGGAGATTTTGGCGAGGATCTGTACCAAACAAAGATTGTTTTCTTTAGATTGTTTTCTGCAGCACCACAATACTTCATTCAGAATGGTTTGACACATATTTAGCCTTTAACAAAAATGGGGCCCCGCCTGCCATATTGCTCCACCCTGCGATTAATTGCACTAGTCCATATTGCGATTTCGATAAAATTGCGATTAATTGTGCAGCCCTAACTGAACAACATTGAACTAAGCGCTACCTTTGTGAAACTTTTGACACTGCGGCAGAGAGGTGTTGTTTCAATTCTGTGGACATTTTGGATGGTGCAATGTGTGGTGTTGGAACGGATTGGATTAAAGGTTGTTTCTAGTATTTTTGCTTCTCCAACTACAGTATGTCAATAGACCTTTTCCAACAGCAGGCATTTTGACTTGTCACAGTAGGATAAGCACAGGTGTTACTAATAACATAAGCAATGGTTCAGTTCTATTTAAGGCCCTGTTTACACGTACATGGTTATTTTGAAAAACTGAGACATTGCCCTTCGTTTACACGCAAACGGAGAATTCTCCTCTGAAAACGAGTCTTTCTAAAAACTCCGGCCAGAGTGGAGATTTTGGAAATCTTCGTTTGCACGTTTTGCACGTAAACTGAGACGGAGGTTTAGGCAGCCGAGAGAGAGAAAGAGGAAGTAATTCGTTGCTGTTGTTGCTATTTTCTGGATTCTGATTGGCTAACGTGGGCTTGACCTTGTTACACTGCCACCTACAGGTCTGGTATGCTCTTGACGGCATTAACGGCATATATACACAGGTACATGTAAACGAAGACTTTTCTGAAAACTGACAGCTGTGCACAATGTTATTTATATATAAAACGGAGAGGTTGAAATGTCCGTATATGAAAATAGCTGGCCATGTGTAAACGTCCCAGTAAGCTGTGACTGAGGCAGATTTTTCGGAATTCACCCGTCTTTAATTTTATTATTTACACCAGTGCTTTTCCTACTGTGATATGTCAAAATGTCTTCCATTAAAAAAAAGGCCTATAAGGGGGAACATTTAATGGAAGCACCTTTCAATACAATGCTGTCCACACCACCACAAAGAGCAGCTTCAAAATGTACAACAGAATCAAATCTACAAAAAAATCTCAACACTGAACACATTTTACATGACTATTGTACTACATTGTTTTTTTGTTTTTCCAATCATCCAGTGTAAGCAATATCCTTTCATGTAATACCTCAACTTTGCACTATATTGTAATATTGTTGGTGTTCATATTAATTCAAATTTGCATGGCATTTTTGTTTGAAAATGCCATACAGTTAGGCTGCCAATTTAATAATTTAGCTATGAAGGGAAAATAAGCACTCTCATTCCCTAAATGTAATTTACAACCATTCACATGTAGTATTTGCAACCACTAACTTGGTATTCAGAGACAGTTTTCAGATCCTTTACGTGAGTGAAGAAATACCACATTGTAAAAAAATACTCCATTACAAGTGAAAGTCCTGCCTTCACATTTTTACATGAATAAATGTGCACAAGTCAAATTCACTTAAAGGTGAAAGTAGGCCTATCTGCAATGCAGGGAAATGACCCTTGTCAGAGTTAACATAATGTACTAATTATTAGCGCTAGGTTAACATGTAGGCAGCATTTATGTTGTAGCTGCCTGAGGTGGAACTAATATGAGCTATTTTATATACTGTTGGGTGCTTACATTTACTATTTAACAATACATCGTATATTATGCTTATTAAGTAACTATAGCTGTCAGATAACTAGCTAGTAAAAAGTACAATGTTTCCTTCTGGAATCTAGTGGAGTACAAGTATAAGGCAGCAACAAATGTAATCACCTAAGTAAGGTAGAAGTACCTCAGAATTGTAATTGAGTAAATTCTAAGTAACTTTCCACTTCTGTACAAATTACAGCCATATGGGTCTGAGCAACTTGCTTAACTGAGGTAATTTTTGTCCCAGCAAACCTCCGGAAAAAGAAGAGGATGTGTGCTGCGTGCTTCGGCCGGTAGAGGGCGACAACGTTGCCCACGCCCGTAGGTAGGTCTTTGGAAGTTAAGAGAGCGTGTGCCCCAACACAACCAAAACAATGAAAGCTATCATTCAGAGGGTCACCAAGGCGACTGTGACAGGTAAGCGGCTGTTTTGAAGTGAGCGAAGGTGGCATGCTTTGACGCCTTTGATAATGTCGCTAAACTGAGGCTAATAACTTTATTTTATTAAAGTCGCTGAATGCATGTTAGCTAGCTAGCTAACCTAGCTGGGTTAGCATTAGCAGTCCCAACGAGCGAAACAAATGAGGCTCCAGAGACAGCCAGTTGTGTCTTTTGACCGGAGTCCAGACAGAGAACCTCGAGCTGGGTGTACACGCTCGGAGGAAACCAGTAAATGTTATTTCACTGCGCAAATGATGAAAGAGTCCTCTGGTGTCGGTGGCACTGACGGCCGAATAACAGCCCTGACAGCTTGCTCCTTTTCTCCACACACACGCTGATGTCATTCAGCCTGTCACCAGTTAGTCTTGGCTGCTTGTCACTGAATGACTACAGTACCTGCTCACTCAGTCATTAACCTTTTCCTATTGTCCTACAGTGGGAGGAGAAGAGATCAGTTCAATAGGACGAGGACTGTGTGTATTGCTGGGAATATCCGTGGAGGACACCCAGAAGGATGCTGACTACCTGTGAGTGTTTGTGGGAGGGACCCTTCACACCAGAAACAGAACCCTGACTGGATTTAAAATCACTGTTTAAACATTTGTGCCAGAAAAACTAGTTTGTGGTAGGTGCAATGTCACACTGATGAATTTGGAATTATTAACTGACAAAAGTATGTATGTGATTCTAGCTTGTAGCAAGATGTATCGGTACAGAAATCCTTAAGAACTATTGTAGGTGACTTGTGACTGTCTCCATTCCAGTTAGTCCACCAGGCACAACTTTAAAATGTCCCTTTTTAAGTACATATCTTGGGCACAATTCTTAATAGCACATACCTGAATGGATTTTATATCAAAATAGTTTGTTAGATTAGGGGTGCACGATTCAGAAAATGTCACGATTCAATTCAGTATCGATTTTTAGGCTCAAGATTCGATTCAAAAACGATTCTCGATTTAAAAAAACAAAACAAAAAAAAAAACTATTCACAGTATGTAAATGTAGTTACTTTTCCCATGTGATTGCAGTAGACATATAATAAAAAAATATATATATGAATTGATTTTTGGAATTCTATGAATCGATTTTGAATCAGTAGAGCTTGAATCGCTATACGAATGTGAATCGATTTTTTTTTTTTTGCACACCCCTATGTTAGATGTATACTTGACATTTCTTCTGATTTATTTAAACTCACAAATATCTGTATCAACCTCAAACATCCTGTATTGGTTGGGCTATAGTTTCTACCATTAAAGTGCCATAATGGTAAAAGGTGTTGCATGTGTTAGCTCATTTACATATGGTCTCGCCCTCACCATTTTTATTTTATTTTTTAATTGATAATATTTTGTTGTTGTTTTTTTTGGTATTTTGGGGTCTTCTCAACCTTGGGGGTGTTTACATTTTACTATAAAAAAACAACCAATACTTAGTAGGTAGGCAGGTAATTTAGAAGCTGATTCCAGTGTTTTTAGACTCAGTATGTGTTAAAGTTTTACAAAATTTTAGACTTTCTTGCTAGAAAATGGAATTTACAGAAAGTGAACAGTTGGATCAGTTAGGCTAACTGAACAAATATGATGGGTGGTAGGGTTTGTGTTTTTTGGGGGGGGGTCTCTTCTAAGTCTTGGCTATGGCCCGGTTTACAATATAGCTAACCATTTAAATGTAGATTTCTACTATTGGCTTCCATTCATTTTTGCACAGTATTAACCCATGTGTTGACTTCGGGTCACATTGGCCCGTTTTAAATTTTTGTTTTGCATCAGAAAATATTGGACGTAGAAATAAGCGCTGAAAATGTGTAGAAGAAAAATTTAAACATTTTAAACGTTGGAAAAAAAGTTTTTTTTAAGGATGAAACAAAGGCAACACAAGGGTTAAAGTCTTCTAATACAGTCTTGAAATGTGTTCAATTTGTGTAATCCAACACACACATCAGCTCTGCACATGAATGGCATTACCATGCAACAATAATTAAACATAAAAAATAATGACAGACTTTATGTTCACACTGATGGATTACAGAATTTACAAGTTGGCTTATTGATTTTCATGACTTCAATTTTATTTAACATACATATTTATCATAACAGGTCTAGACCACACTCTATAATATACAAAGACCCAACAATTCCAGTAAATCCCCCAAGAACAAGCATTTAGTGCAACAGTGGCGAGGAAAAACTCCCTTTTAGAGAGAAACCTCAGACAGACCCAGGCTCTTGGTAGGCGGTGTCTGACGATGCTGGTTGGGGGTTTGATGAACAATGGCAATTATAGTCACAATAAAGATAATGGAACTATGACTAGAAATAGTAGTTGTAGTTCATGGCATAGCAGGGCACTGCAGGGCGTTACAGGACGTAGCAGGGCACAGCAGAGCATAGCAGGGCGTAGCAGGACGTAGGAGGGCACAGCAGAGCGTAGCAGGGTGTGCAGCAGGACCACGGCAACAGCTGCAACCATGATTTCGGTGCCACCCTAATCCAAGGAAACATGCTGGGCGAAAAAAAACATAAGGACTCTGGGGAATAAGCTCCCCACAGCTAGGTTAGTAACAAGCATTTCTGGGACATGAATGCACACAGATGGAAAGAGAGAGGCGAGAGAAGCTCAGTGTGTCACATCAGAAATGAATGGAAACCAATGAGTGTCATGAACAAAAGGTAAAAAAAAAAAAAAAAAAATCTAAGACTTTATATAGCATGAATTTGAAATGAGCAAAGATGTACTGTAAAGTATTTATGAGTTGTAGTTTAGGAGCTCAAAACTAACGAACGCAAGCAAGGTTTTAAAAATTATTCCTGCATAAACTGCACAATATTGTAACTCTGATCAACAATATAATCAACAAAGTCCTTGTTGTGATGGATTATCTCAAGTTCCAAGTTGTTTTTCATGTCCTGGCATGAAAAGTAGCCACTGCCTGCCTGGAGGATAGGAAATCAGTCTACAAACTTGTGTATACTTTAAAAAATGTTCAGTATTGATGGGATAAAAACATGAAAAGTCCAGTGTGGTCCCTTCAAATAACGCTAATAATGTATCTGCCAACATTGACCAGATTGATCAGAGTGATTGTTACAGACAGGTTGTTTCCTCATTTGCTTTTCCTCGTGTGTTTTCAGAGTACGCAAGATCCTGAACCTGCGGCTGTTTGAAGATGAGAACGGGCGGGCGTGGAGCAAAAGTGTCATGGACAGGGACTTTGAGGTGCTGTGTGTGAGCCAGTTCACACTGCAGTGCATACTGAAAGCCAACAAGCCAGACTTCCACTCAGCCATGCCTGCAGAGTTGGCCCAGCCCTTCTACAATAGCATCCTGGAGAACATGAGGAGTACCTACAAGCCAGAGCTCATTAAGGGTGGGTGGACTGAGCTGATGACTGTTGGACCTTAGAGGAGAGCTAATAAAACACTTAATTCATGCCAAAATATGCATTAATTAAGTGTTTTATTAGTTTTCAGATTAAGTGAAATCAGTTGAATAATTTTCCCATTGTCCCACTTTTTCCCTTAACATTTAAAGTGCTCATATTACGCTCATTTTCAGGTTTATAATTGTATTTAGAGGTTGTACCAGAATAGGTTTACATGGTTTTAATTTGAAAAGAACATCATATAGTTGTTGTACTACACATTGCTGCAGCTCCTCTTTTCACCCTGTGTGTTGATCTCTCTGTTTTAGCTACAGAGTGAGGCATCTCACTTCTATTCCATCTTTGTTGGGAGTCGCACATGTGCAGTAGCTAAGTAAGGACTACTAGCCAGTCAGAAGCAGAGTATGAGGGCGTGCCATGCTAGCAGCTAGGCGAGCATTATAACGTGTGTTACAAAGTGATGCACGTTCATCACGGAAGTAAAGGCTGGACTACAACAGAGCTGTTGGGAGCAGTTTGTGAACAGTGTTTTCTTTGGGCTTTTTCACTTTGTAAACCTATAACGTGCACAAAAAAGATATATAACACAATAAAGGAAAAGGAAAAAGCCCCAACGCATAATATGAGTCAACCCTAGGTCAGATATTGAGTAGCTGATAGCCATTGTTTGTTTTTTGACAGTATGATGGATTTTGTGTAGTCAGAGTTGGAAAAATAGTTTTAAGGGTCATTGTGAAAAGTGCAGAGATCAGAAGATTGAGGCCAGTTTCAAAAAAAGTCCCCGGAGGTTAGAGGACAACATGCCTTATAAAAAAAACTGGGATCTTTACACCCACAGCACGTTTCCGAGCTTATTAATAACAAGTCTTGAGGCTCACCGCTATATCCACTCACTTATACGTTTGGATCAGTGCCCTGTCCCCCCCCCACCCCCCACTGCTATTTAATTGCCTGTATTACCACGTCAGTGTAAGGTTATAGCTCTTTTGGGGGTGGGAGGTGTGGATTATCGGTGCTGTGACACGCTGATGGTGACGGTCGCGGTGAATTGGGTCAGCCCACCGGGGAGCAGGTGCGGAGAACTCCTTGTCCCAGCAAGGGAGGCATAAGTCCTCCTAATTAGTCCCCCCTCCCCTCCAGAGAGGAAGTATGATGATGCAGCGTTTCTTCCACCCGGCCCACGACTTCATTGTGCAGATGGTGTCATTAATCTCATGGACCCAGTGGAAGAAAAGGAGAACATTTAAGTTGAAACTTCCTCTCCTCCTGCAGCCTCTTTTGTCCCCAATGTCTCAAGGCTCCACTTTATCCTACATCCTTATAAAACATCTATTGTCAATGTCAAACCAATTCCACTTGTGTTTACTGCCTATTAATACTAGGATGTGATGTCATATGGGATGCACTTGGCTACTTAGATTAAGCTGCATTTACATGGCTCCGTTTTGGTTTAAAAATGAATATCTTTTGCTATGTTTACACCTTGCATTGGCACTGCTCTGGCGTATCTGAGCCCCCAAACTGGAGACATTTGAAAACATTTCTGACCCCGTTTTGGTTTGGCATCTGCGGGGTTGTGTTGCAGTCTCAACGGCCGCAAACGGAGACCTTTGGCAACACCGACACTGACGCCGATATTGCGCGTCTGATTGGGTCATGACGTCTCATTCTCTGAGACTAAGCTACTGACAGAGTATACATGCTGCCTCCTGTTTACCCTGGCACGCACATGCCCAGTGTACAAGAATGTTGATAAGATATGCGGTTTAGGCGTGTTAATTTAAACGCAGATTAGTTCTTCTACTGTAGGCTAACTGTGGCACTGATGTTATTAGATGAAACTTGCCTTTATCTTAGGTCTTTGATTTTTGATTCCCAGGTCTCATTCTTTATGGCTTGTAAAATGTCTCTCTGTTTTCGACTTGTGTGTCCAGACGGGGAGTTTGGCGCCTATATGCAGGTCCACATACAAAATGACGGGCCTGTTACCATTGAACTGATGTCACCTAGTGGCCCCACAGACCCCAAACAGGTACGTTATTGAGCATGAAGGTTTGAACAGAGTAGTTTGACAAAAAAAATCTTAACTCACTGATTAGCCCTTTACTCTGTGGCTTTACTGGATGGCTTTCTCTCTTGAGCCACTAGGTGGTGATATTTGCTCTTCTATTGTGTGCAGTAGCCATAAACCAGGGATCTTCAACAGGGGGGTCCTCAGATTCAATGCAGGGGGACCTCCAAATTATTGTTAATTGTGGTCTTAACATGAATTCAACATATTATTAGCAAATAGAAATCCCCACTGAGGATAGGCTTACTGGCCTATAGGTAAGGTAGTCACTAAGCTAGCCATCCAAACATACAGCTAATCCTGAGGATTCACTGTGCCACATGTATGTTTTAAATTGAAAACATGATTTACAAAATCATGCCAACAATTATAAGGCTATTTTAAAAGCTTAGTATTCTATGCAAAAAAGCTATGTATAAAGGCAAAACAAAACATTCTGCAGTGCTCTAATACTAAATAAATTGGATACATAAAACTACAGCACTGAGCACATGGCACTTTCTGAATGTGCAAAACATAACAGAATATGTCAACAGAAAGGCTGTTAGGCATACATTAAATTGCAAACAGAAATAATCGATTAGAGGCCCGGCCGATTATCGATGCAGCAACGTCCATGTCCACGATTCGATGCATCAATTTCAACACCTCTATTATACATTGCTATAAGCAGATTATAACACATTATGCATAAAAGACAATTGCCATCATAGAAAGTGTTACCATAAATCTTACACGTAACACATACAAATATTTACTAGGAATTCCTTAACTTTGGTTATTAAAGAGTTATCTCGAGGCAGGACATTTTACAGTTATAAAATAAACCTAATGTGTAACTAAAAATGGTAAGCTGAAACCTTCACTGGAAATTAAATGAGTATACATAACCACAAACATGAACACATACGTTAAAAAATGGATAATAAATATAAAAATGCAGCCCAGAAAACAATTATCAGAGCTATGATAAACATTATGTAAACATTATTATTATTATGTAGTGTGTTGTGTGAAAGCATGTATTATGCAACAACAAGATGCGTTTTCAACTCAGACATTGTTTAAATTCAATGTCTGAGTTGAAAACGCATCTTGTTGTCATGTAAGGGCCCTGTTCATGTTTCACAGACATTTTAGTTGCATTTTGTGTCTGTTAAGAGGCACAAAGGCACTCTTTATGATATGCCCCCAAAACTGCTGTTTTAGTTAAGTGGTAGCTCTCGGCATTAGCTGCAGCAGCTCCATGTTGCTAGCACCGATTTGGCTCTTTTTTTTTTTTTTTTTGCTATTGACAGTACTCGCATATTTACAGCGTTCAAGATTAACGTAAAAATTGCCCGGAGTTCTCCTTTTTAAAAAAAAAAAAATAAATAAATAAATAAAAAAAACATTTGTATACACCCCACTCAGCCTCCTATTCCAGAAGAAGTTCATATAGCCGTCCTGAATCGATTCTGGTCACATCCGTGGATTCCGGCCAACGTCCTTATGCTTTGGCTACAGGCCGGCTTTGGCTGCTCTCCCCTTGGTGGGCTTGGGAGGGATATTAAGCAGTCCTCAGAATTTTAATCTTGTCTCTTCGGGATGTTTTGCTGTGGGGGCCGAGGAGCCGAAGCCAAGGCTGAACATGAGGGATAAAAGGCCAGCCAATAGGCTAAGCTTGGCACGGGGGAGAAATGAAGCAATGGCCAACAGACACTGTTCCTTTCTTTCCATGAATCAGGGATTAAGTCCACTGCAGGTCAAATGGGGAGCAAACAATAATGTTATCCAGAGCAATGGAAATCATCCTGTTTGGATGTTCACTTTGGGACGCTGAGCGACTGGGGTCGCTAGCAGAGGGGTCCTTTTCTGGAGTTTTTCTCTTTGTTTACCTGACTGTTTGTGCATTTTGTTTTGGTCTCTAGTCTGGGATGAAACCCAACATACACAGACATGATGTAATGTTTGATCATGTTATGTCATGTTTTTAAAAGTGCTCATATTATGCTTTTTGGCTTTTTCCCTTTCCTTTATTGTGTTATATATCTTTTTTTGTGCATGTATAGGTTTACAAAGTGAAAAAGCCCAAAGGGACTTACCATCTCCAACAGAAAACACTGTTCACAAACTGCTCCAAACAGCTCTGTTGTAGTCCAGCCTTTACTTCAGTGATAACTGTGCGTCACTTTGGCTACGTTCACACTGCAAGTCTTAATGCTTAAATCTGATTTTTTTGCTCAGATCCGATTTTTTTGTTTGGCTGTTCACATTAAAATGTGGCCTATATCAGATTCCAGTGTGAACGGTTTGCGGTTTCAAACTGACCCGCACGCGCAAAAGAACAATAAGAATGACATCAGATGTCGCACTAAAGTTGGGGAGGTTATGGAGGAAGTAAGCATTTTAACTTTTATTTCAAAATGTTTGTGTAATGGCAGCCGTAACATTAATGAGCAGGTGCTGAGGAGAAGAATGAAGAGAAAGAGAGCCAAATTGGCTATTTTGGCCTTTTGCAGGATTATGGCTGCAAATTCACTACAGAGGTCTGTGTGGATGTAGAGACGAAGCCAGGAGTGGTGGGACTGCGTTGTGAATAGCTTCACAGAGACCCAGTTTATTCAAAACTTTCGGATGTTGAGGGCAACTTTTGATTATCTCTGTCAGATTGACATACAAGTTGCATCAAATCCGCCTTGGTTGTTCACACTGCGGCAGCATTGAAAAAAATCTGACCTGGGTCTGATTCAGGACCACATATGGAAGTGATCTAAATCTGATTTTGAAAAAATCAGATCTGGCCAAGATTTGAGTGTTCACACTACTTCTGAAGAAGTCTGACCTGGTCACTTGACCCCAAAAAAAATCAGATTGGGGCCACTTTTGCCTGCAGTCTGAACGTAGCTTTTGTAACACACGTTATAATGCTCGCCTAGCTGCTAGCGTGGCACGCCCTCATACTTCGCTTCTGACTGGCTAGTAGTCCTTACCTAGGTACTGCACATGTGCAACTCCCAACAAAGATGGAACAGAAGTGAGATGTCTCACTCTGTAGCTAAAACAGAGAGCTCAACACACAGGGTGAAAAGAGGAGCTGCAGCAATGTACAGTACAACAAAAATATGGTGTTTTTTGAAAATTAAACCATGTAAACCTATTCTGTTATAACCTCTAAATACAATCATGAACCTGAAAATGAGCATAATATGAGCACTTTAATATTGAGTTGGCATTCCGGAGTTTGGGGTTTAAATGAAGCTTTAACATTAGAGTAAAATGTTGATTGCTTTATTGCAAAAAGAGGAACATGTATAATTAGCACAATTCACCAGCCAAATGTTGGTAAAATATGCAAGTGGCTGGTAGATTTGCTTCACTCACCAGCCCAAAAAACTGGTAATCTATTTAGTGGCTGGTAAAATGTGAACATTCACTAGCCATTTGGCTGGTGGGTTGATTTTGTATGTTTATTCCCAGTGTTAAGTCATCAACAAAGGCAGTAGGCCTGGTTTGATACTACAGCATGTTTATGGGTTCAAATGGGAATAACAGATTTTTGGTGTCCTCTGAATAATGTAACGTCGTACGCAATGCTTTGTATTTTAAGATGACATTTAGTTCATAAATATTTCCCCGGCAGCATTAAAGTTTTAGCATGTGTGTTTACAGGCCCTTTTCAGACGGCACGTAGCATACCTACTTCATCATTACTGCTGTGGTGTTTTATGGACCGTGAAGAATACACTGAGGAAGGGAGTTTGTTTGGAGTAGTGACTAGTCATGCTGAGTGGCACTGGGAAGGGTTGTTTCGGAGTGTGTGAGAGACAGTGCATGCTGTCACAACATTGGGGTGATCGTATGACAACCCAGAATAGCTCTAAATGAGGAGAGAATAGAAGTGGTTGTGCATCCAAAAAGGCGAGTCCGATGTGCGAGTGTTGCACGATTATGACCAAAATGATAATCATGATTATTTTGATCAATATATTGATCACGATCAATTATCAAGATTTGTTGATTTTAACTAAAACAGAATTTTATTGTCACATAGGCTAATTATAACTGCTTTTACATCCATATTGTGCTACATTCCTCCTTTTGTTGAAGGATACTATGAAGGAGTATGCCATTTAAGTTCTTGTGCGACCGCTTTCCATACATACGCGTTTGCCGTGAAAAGATATAGGCAACGCAATTTTCTGTTAACGTTAACGGCGCATGTTAAAATCTGGTGCCAATAGGGCACCAGTGCCCGGTATCTACCGGACGAAATAGCAACGTGGATTACAGTGCCTCCTTACGGTGCCACTTAAATCTCTGCGTTGCGCTCTGATGCTCCAAAACAGACGTTAGAGGCACCAGAAACATCGCTGCATGTCACGCTAGTAAACACTAATAACATGTTACACAGCAGGTAACGTTAGCCTACCATTAGCTACAGTAAACACTAATAACATGTTACACAGCAGGTAACGTTAGCCTACCGTTAGCTACAGTAAACACTAATAACACGTTACACAGCAGATAGCGTTAGCCTACCGTTAGCTACAGTAGTAACTGGATTAAACACGGCTAAAATGCTGACAGCTAAACGGTGTAGTGTGACTGTATTTCAATGTAGAGGATTCTAACAGCGGGACGTACAACAGTCTGCTGCTAAAGCTATGAACTAAAAGACTCAAACTAGCTCTGGTCACTGCTGTTGTCTGAAAAACGACACAGACGGGACAAAATGTTGCCTTTACTGGTAAACCGGTACACCTCGTGACGACTTATGACTGACTGCTATCTGTTGTGGAATTTTCCTCACGTTACTCTGTCCTCTGTGACTGTCTACATATAAACTAAGCTGCGCGGTGCAGCGAACCACTCTGATTGGCTCATGGAGGCACGTGATCAGAGAGAGGTTTACGGAGCTTTGGGGAAAAAAATCGTCAAAATCGTGATCGTAATTAAAATTTGATTAATTGTGCAGCCCTAAGTGCTGCTTTGTGGCGCTGACGTGTTTCTCCTTCTTTGTTTAATCAGTTTAACTAATTCATGCATGTTGGGAGCTAAGTGTGAATACTAACATACTGCAGATGTCATGATCTGCAAGTCATGATGCAGCATGTTCTTGGTGTGTGCCTTAGCCCGCTGAACCACAAGGAACCCCAGACTGATAAGGTTTCAGTTACTGTTCATCCAAAGGAGATTTATTTTTTATGTTTTTAGAACTTATCTTGTTTTAAAGAGAAACCAAAGATTTGCACACGACAAATGTGGATGTCCCACACATTTATTGTGTATTTTAAACCCTTTAAGAGATTATTTTCCATAAAATATTCCTGATTTAAATGAGCAACAAAAAGGGGCGTGGGGAGGTGGGCAGTAGCTCAGTCCATGGGGACTTAAAGACGTACGGAGTGTGCACTGTTAGCTGGAGAGGTGCTAGTTCGCCTCCTGGGCACTGCTGAGGTGCCCTTAAGCAAGGGACTAAACCCCCTAACAGCGTGGAGCGCCGACTCCATGGCAACCCCTTTACTCTGGGTTTCCACAGGCAGCTGAATTTTCCTATAGCCTACTTCATCATACGTCTCTGTACGACTACAGGAATGTTAACAGCTAGCTTGGCAGAGGGCTGACCAGGCAGAGTTAGAAGTTTTTATTTGGCAGTTGAGTTCAAATATCAACAGCTTTGCTGTAGCATTGCTTACTGCACCTTTATGGGCACATGAATTGAACTGTGAGATAAAGATTTTTTTTTGTTTCCTCAGCTGTCCAAGCAGGAGAAGCAGCAGCAGAGGAAAGAGAAGACGCGCTCCAAGGGCCCCTCGGAGTCGAGCAGGGAAAAAGTCGCTTCACGTTCCCGACAGGACCCCAACGCCAGCAGTGGAGCCGACGGTGATGTGTCATCAGAGAGGGAGACCTAGGTCAGCAGGGTGAGGGAGCCTCGGAGACGTACACAAATGTATGCAGTCACATATAGTCAGTGTTGGGAAGGATACTTTCAAAATGTATTCCAATACAGAATACATGCCCAAAAATTTAATTTGTAACGTATTCCGTTACGTTACTCAATCTGAGTAATGTATTCTGAATACTTGGATTACTTCCACATTGAATTGCATTTTATAAGTGTAGGAGTGCGGCCATCACATACAGCTTACTAAACAGGCCTATACTGGTGTGTTCTTCTGTTCCAACTGGCTGAATGTGTACCTGAACAAGCAGATAGATTTGTAGTATTTGTAGTCCCAAACTGCATACCACAAAGTCTAAGCTACCACGAGTTAATTTTAGCTAATGTTAGCTAGCATGTCAAACAGGGCTAGTCAGTCTTTCAACGGCTCTGGGGCTAGTAAATCAGCACATAGGAGAATGTAAAGTCGCACGTCAACTATAAAATAGCAAGGTGACTAGTAAAACTACAGCAGACGACTACCCCTGGCTAATAAAAAAAAAAAAAAAACTTACTTTAAGATGCTTCTTCAGGTTGGAGGTGGAGTCTTTGGACGCTGAAAGGAGGTTGGTTGCTGGCAAGCAGAGGTTGCACTGCACAGTTACATTTTGTTCTCCCTGTTCTGTGAAATGCTGTTTGAATTTCCAAGCTAGAAACGCATTTCTGCCCTGGCTCTGTTGTGCCGGTTCCGGCTCCATCTCTACCTCTATCAGTGATCACGCAAATAGCTCATTTTTTTGTTTTCATATTGGGGCTTCTGGAAAATGCATGGAGTTGCCTTAATTTATTCAGAGAGTGAATAAACTCGTGAAACAGAAGTATCGTCATGTAAGCCATTGATTTCAACAATGTAACTGTATTCTAAATACCAGCTATTTAAATTGTAACTGTAACGGAATACAGTTACTCATAATTTGTATTCTGAGTACATAGCGCCGGTACATGTATTCCGTTACTCCCCAACACGGCATATAATACAGTGTTCTTACACACACCAGGTGTCTGCAGGTCATTAAAACACGTCTTTTATGAAACCCTTTGAAATCCGCAATAGATATGGTCGGCCAGTGCCTGCATTGGTATGTTTGCTTTATTGTGATGTCATTTTTTGGAGAATCTTCAAATGCTTCTTATCCCTAACATCAGTACACCTACGCTCAAAAGGTTATGTAAGTCAATCAACCATAAAAATTAATAAAAGTATTAAAATTGTGTTAAAAAAAAAAAAAATTGGATTTGGACATGTGTGCGTCAATTTTTACTAAATAAAAACACAAAACGTATTGATCCAAAAAAATTCTAAATGTAGAAACATTAACAAAATATTCCTTAATGCTCCATAAGTTGTTGGAACTATGTACACATTTTAGTTTTTGAGATATACAAATTTTTATGAGTTTTGATAGTTACATCTGCAATAAAAAAAAAAAAAGGTCTCCGAGCTGTTGTACATGTAAAGAGTTATGTATGTAAAAGTCATATTGAATAGAAAAAGTAGTCTGTATTAGCTCAACTCAACAGCAGATACCACAGTAACCTAAAACAGAAACCATGACAGACCTGAACACACAAGAAACAATATGCAGAAAATGTACAGCTGTGCCTTTTTTTGCAAGAGATTGCACAGTTGGTGTTTTTTTCCTCTCTCTCTGTTAGCAGATATCATTTTCCAAGGGAAGTTAAGCTCGGAAATTTGGCACAATTTCGTACCTTTTTTTTAATAGTGAATTTTTAGGTCTTTTAGGTCATGTTTTGGTTAAAAGTATGCCTATTTAATAGAATTGTAACCATGCACTGCATTAAAGAGTAACTACAGTTTTTTTTCTCCAAGCTGGACCCTATTTTCCTGTGTTTTTGAGTCTAAGTGACTGATGGGAACAACAATCTTTGACATTGGTCCAGTATTAAGCGACATCGCTGCAATCGGCAGCGGCCAAACAAGCTACAATGTAAGTTAATAGGGCAAATGTCCAGCTTATATTTACGTTCACAAAAGTGCTTGTTTTGCCACTGACAGGCTCAGATTAATATTCTAAGTGTCTGAGAACATTATGGAAAGGATTTCTAAGGAGGTGGACCTTTCTGTTAAAGAGTAAGATCCTTTTTTTTTTTTTAAACCTAAAAACATCCACGAAATTGCGTTTGCTTAACCCACAAGACTCCATGTTAAATAAACGGTAATTTTACCATTAAAAGATACACTTCATTCAAAGTCGACAGAAACTATGAAAAGGCGTTTTGGGTCATCTTTCCACTTTTCCAACCATCACAACTCTAGTTTTGGTTGAAATAAACACTTAGTTTACCGATTTGAAAATATGTTTGCTCTATACATGCTAAAAGTATTGCTTTTTTAAATGGAGTCTGGTGGGTTTAGCGCTATCAACCTCAGAGCTGTTTCTGGTTAAACAGAAAGGTCTCAAAGAGATTTTAAAGGTCTATCTCTGAAAGGATTCTTTCCATAATGTCGTCAGACACTTAGAATATTAATCTGAGCCTGTCAGTGGCAAAACAAGCACTTTTGTGAAGGTAAATACAAGCTGGACATTAACTTTAGATTGTAGCTTGTTTCTCCGCTGCCGATTGCAGCGATCTCGCGTAATACTGGACCAATGTCAAAGGTTGTTGTTTCCATCAGTCACTTAGACACAAAAACACAGGAAAATAGGGTCCAGGTTGAAAAAAAAAATGTAGTTACCCTTTAAGCCGCACTCTTCCATCACATGTACAGATCATTTGCCAGTATCTCATTAAATAGTAATTAAATGGCAATCCTGTGCATGCACAGTGTATTCTCAAGCTTGAATTTTTTTCTAAGTACCTTTCCCCATTAGTTAACTTGCTAGCTGGCTAACTCACACACATTTCACACTGTTTTACTGCATTATACTGTATGTATTTGACAAATTCATGGATTTATTTGGCAAATGAATGGATTATGTCTTATGCTTATCATATGGTATAAGTTGTGTTTACATCTGCATATGACACGGTAAATACAGCCAGAGCAAAAAAAACAACCTATATTTCCATTTTATTCCCGTTATTTCCCGTTAATTACCATGAAACATTTCCACCTTGAATATTCCTGTAATTTTGCAACCCTACTCCCATGTATTATGTTAGTGTACAATTTGGCAGCTTTAAATGTGCAGTGAGAGGAGAAAAGCAGCATGGTTCACATTCACCTCAGCATCTCTGTTTTTTCCACTTCTCCTCTTCCTGTCTGTGCCTGCTCTCTTTGATATTGTTCACATCGCAGTGAAACTCAGCAACGCTCACGAGAGACAGACCTGTTTGTTTCTCATTCTGTGGCTTATACTGCCGGGGGATGAGGAGGGGTTGGGGTTGCTCTTATTTGCCTTCAGTATTTGTCTACTAGTGCAAAGACAGCGGAGTTCTGGGAGAATGGAGACGTGGAGGCATTGAGTCAGCTCCCTCCGTGTTCCTTCTGCCGTCCCTGCTGAGGCTGCTGCGGCTGCTGGCTCCTGTGGCACAGCTCCTCACCCTGTGTGAACTCTCTGGCAGGCACACGCATTATGAGGATACGCCGTTAAACTGGCACTTTAACAGCAGCCATACTGCCCGGTCCTCTGTGCAGCGGGCAGTATGCACTGTCCGACACTAGTATGAACATTTGAAAATTCACCATTGAGGTGTGTTGCATTTAGGGCTGCACAATATGAGGAAAATATGCGATAATGTTGTTGAATATCGCGATAACGATATTAAGTGCGATAAATAAACAGACCATGTTAAAGGGTACTCAGTTCTGCCTTTCTGCTGCTTTCAGTATTCTGCTAAAATACGGAAAATTGCTTGTTGAATTTAAAACGAATTAGTTTTTTGAACAAAATGAACATTGAATTTAATATATAAGGCACCACTAAAAAAAGAGTGACAGTTACATTTTACAAGTTTTCACACGAAAAAAAAATCTCTCTTTCGCGATGTGTTTATTGCGCAAGTTGATATCGTGATGACGATTAAGAAAACGATATATTGTGCAACACTAGTTGCATTATTTTTGTCTTGTTTGGTACAGTTTTGTCTGTTCTATAACGCCTCCATAAAAAAACACACACACACACACACACAGACAGACAGACAGACAGACAGACAGACAGACAGACAGACAGACAGACAGACAGACAGACAGACAGACAGACAGACAGACAGACAGACAGACAGACAGACAGACAGACAGACAGACAGACAGACAGACAGACAGACAGACAGACAGACAGACAGACAGACAGACAGACGTTTGTTTCATCTTTGTGGGGACCCGTCATTGACATAATGCATTCCCTAGCCCCTTACCCTAACCTTAACCATCACAACTAAATGCCTAACCTTAACCCTTACCCTCACCCTAACCATAACCTAATTCTAACCCTAAAACCAAGTCTTAACCCTCAAACAGCCCTTTAACCTTGTGGGATCAAGCATTTTGGGCAGACCCCATAAGTATACTGTATTCCCCGGTTTTTGGACCCCACGAATATATTAAAACAAGTACACACACACCTACACCCTGTAGTCCCATCTCAGACTCTTCTACTGCGGGAGGCCCATGCACTGTAATCCGCAAGTGCATGTTGGGTAAGACATAGAGGCTTCAGCACCTCGTTACATAAGACCTCTTTGTCTGACAGAGAGCCAGATCGAGGGAGATCGGAGAAAGGGGGGGGGGGGTGAGTCTGAGAAGTCAAAGTCAAGAGAGTTATTTGGATTTTCATGTCAGCAGGGGAGTGCACACACAGCACTTTTGGAAATGTGTGCGCAATGCTGGAAGGAGAGGTGGGAGAGGGACATTTGGATGTAAAAGTTGTCAGACAAGGGGCTTGCATGGCTCTGTGGCTGCATATTTTAAAGAGAGAATTGGTGTTCCCGAGGTCTGCTCTGCATGACTTAAACATGAGCAGTGCGCTCTTTCCCCCAAATGAGTAATTTGTGACCGTTCTCCATTATCTTTTCTGGTCTTCCTTCCTTCCTGGCTGCAATCTTCTGATGTTGATATAAACAGCGTACAGGAAGGTTTCTGCTGTGAACCAGCAGGCTGCTGTGATCAATTTCCGGCCCACATTGTCAAATGCTTTTTTGAATTGTTTGGAAATCAACTATCAAAGACCTGTTAGAGAGCTATTTAGAGAGCACATGTAACTTCCATTTTAACATTTTTAAATGGCCGCTCAAAGTTGTGCCTTTTTTTGTTTTGTTTCAGCCAATTGTTTTGGTTTAACACAACTCAGAGAAATGAGAGTCAATACTGGATTTGCATTCCTAAGGGGACCAAAATTGTGCTCCAAATGAATGCTTATGTTGCTCCTTATCTGCTGGATTTGTAAATAGGTGTGCTACTGCAAAGGTTATAAGATGTTGATAGTGTGTTTTGAGCTTGTTGAGTGTGTTACTTTTGCAAAAAGGAATAACACATTATTCTTAGCTCATTTTTTCCTAGCTCAGCCCTCCTCTCTTTTGTTTACGGTCTTAACCCCCGCTAACTCCGGTTGGTAAATGTATTGCAGTAAACATTACATTTCCCTCTGAGGTGTAGTGGAGTACTTATGAAGTAGCAGCAAGGGCAATTCTAGGATCAGACCTTTAGGGGGGCTCAGCCCCTAATGAGAATGTGACACAGATATAGTGTTAAATCTGCACCATGAAATTACCAACTTCTTCACAAACGCACTCCTGCTCTTCCTCTAACAGAAATAGACTCAGCCAAAGGGCCAAAATTGTATTGTATTATTGTTTTTTTTTGTATTGTATTTTCATGTGAACTATTTATGTCAGCACAGCTTAGCCAGTGTATCCCACCATAATGGTTATTATATTGCCAGATACCAGACAATCCCACTTACTTGCTACAGCACAAATATTTCCATGCAAAGATAAGAATAATCAAGTCTAACCTCTGAATTTCTTTTCAAAGTGCACCAGATTGAAGCATTTAAACGTTAAAATAGACTTCTTACAGGGCTTGTGCCCCAGTGCAGCTCTAGGTCTAGTCTGGGGCAGTTTCCCCGTTTTTAAGTTTTACAAAGATTAAAAACATTACCTTTTTTTTTTTTTGGAGGTATTTACGCTTCTGAGCTGAAATTGTCCCCGGATTTTGTCTCAGAAATCTGGTCACCTTATAGTATTCGGTCTCGTCACAAAATCTCTGCGGTACCGCTTGGGCGAGAGAGGTTACGTTAGCGACGCGAAGAGAGGAGACCGCTTCTTTGGAAAAAACAAAAAACAAAAAACAAAAAAACAAATCCATATAGGCTGCTAAATATATAAATCTTACCTCGTAAAAACAAACAGTGCTTGTGCAAGTGTCATGAACTCCTCTGTCTCTGGCTCCTGCATCACTCGATATTTGCCACACTGGCTGTTAGATAGTTAGATACCCCCTTTCCATGGAAGTCTAATTACATAGATATTGCTATTTCAGTGTAAACCAAAAAAAAAAACTGGGGTGAGGGAGACCCTCTACAGTATGGGGCTGAGGAAATAATGTTATAATTGACAATAATAATAATACTTTGTTACATTTCTTCAATATTAGCTAACGTCTTGTCGCTGGCGCAGGACCAAAGATTCTAGAGCGCTACATTTACACTTTAGTGTGTTATTTAATTGATTTATTTTATTTGGATTGCAACCACCAGTATTAATGTCACAAATGCATTTGATTACAACACGTTCTCACACCCATCTCGTAAAATATGGACTTGGTCAGGTGCCTTTGTTGTTCTCATTGACCGATCCGATTGTTGTTTGACCGATCCACCACCCCAGCCAACCTCCTCCTTATTGGAAATTTGCCCTTACATAGTACTCACTAAATCCTATCTAATTGCTGCTCTCCCCGGTGCGTCACACAAACACTCTGAAAGAGGCCTTTTTCGTCGCATCAGACGCTGACGGCCACTGTCCAAACGTCCTTATTTTACGAGTTCGGAATGAGAACGGGTTGTTGATTAAGCTATCAAGCTTAAGTTTCATATTCATAGGTTTCATTTTATTTTAATTTGCTATGGGAACTGAAGTTATGTTGAGGCAGAGACAGGACAACTAGGTGACATTCACAGGTGTACAGACTTGAGCAGGTGAGGTAAAACATGCACTGGAGCCCCGCAAGAAGGAAGCAGAGGTCGACAAAAAGAATCGTTGACTAATCGGGGGAGGAATCAACAGATTAGCCGACCACCAAAAAACTGATTAGTTAACTTGTAGCCCTAGCAACTACACTACCTCATAATCAAAAAAGTAATTCAAATCTCACTTTTTGCATATATATATGGGATATGTAATACTTTACCCAGGCGATAATTAATTAATGATAGTACAAATGAGAAGAGCCTGAGACCAAAAATATTGTGTTCTGTTTTTTCTCTTGTGCAGATGTCAAACCGGGGACATGACGGTGAGCCCAGTTTCCACAGGAAGGCCTTAATCCTCAGTGACTCTTACAGCTGACTGTGGACTGTCCTCCTTCCTTTGGAAATCAGCAGGATTCTCTTGGCCTGTCGCAGAGCATCACCCCACCCCCCCCGCCTTGCCGGTGTCCTTGGCTTCTCTCCTCCAGATATACAGTAGATCCTCACAACGGATTGGCTAGGTGTAAAGTAAAAACACTGCCCAGTTTTCTTAGATCGATGAAGGGAGTTTGAACAAGGGTGCACAGAAAGGAAACAGCCATCGGCAGCACTGTACAGTTTTCTTTCCTACTGCCTATCTTTTCACGTTTCTACCTGCATCTGGCTTTGTTTCTGTCCCATGTTTTCCTTTCAGATTCCCCCTGCCTGTCTCACTCTAATCCCTGCTTGGAGTCATGGCACTGACCCTGAAGCATACAGTAACTCAGCTCCAAGGTGGCAAAAAAAAGTATCAAAGGTGCCCAGCCCTACCTGGGTCACAACCCGCGGTGCATACTGGGCGGTGGGGTTTACACGTCATATTAAGTAATTCAGCGATCTGAATGTCTCTCAAACAGCTTTGTGAGGACAAGTGTCAATTACATGTACTTGTCCCTCTGTGGACAGGCTCACACAGACATAAAACAGGTTTTGACCGCCTTTTTCTGGGAAGTTTTTATTTTCAAATAAAGGAATATATATATATATATATATATATATATATATATATATATATATATATATATATATATATATATATATATATTTATTTATATTTATATTCCTGTTTGCGCACAGCTTTCTTGTCAAAATAAGCGGTCGGGAAGATTAGACTGTTAAGTTACGATTAAAATAAATTGATAAGGAAGTCAGAGTTTTGTTAATATATGTTTTTTTTTTTTTTTTTTTTTAAATAAATAATTATAAGAAGTGCCCTTTTTCCACTTGAGACCCTTCCCCCCAAAATGTCTGTGCACATCCCTGTCTGTGGAGAGGGGCCATCTGTGCTTCACCATCAGTGGACACTGGCACCAGTCGGGTTGGGCAGACTTTGGCCTCCCAAAAATACATCTACTATTTATTAATGTATTTGATTTGCGCTGTCCTGCTGTCACTTGACAGATCTGAATGTACATTTTCTTTTCATTTTATAAAGATGTCAAGAGAATGCTGTTTTGTGTGTGTTTTTCCACTGCATTATTCTGCTTGTTTTATATGTGATGCAAAAGCAGGGGTGCTTGTCCTTATTTCTCCTTTCAGCATCACCACCTGGCCCGTCTATACTGTCCCAACTTTAGCTCTTTTTTATTTATTTTTGTAGTTCAGAAAGTTATTCCTGGCCAAACACCCCCCCCCCCCCCCCCCCCCCCCCCCCATGCTACTGAGCTGAGGTTTCTCCATGTTGTGGTGGAAAGCAGCAGGAGACGGAGAGGAGCTGCTGTAGCATGGGCCTGGGAGCTCTTGGAGAGAGAAGACATGACCCAAATATGTCTGCTAGCTAGCTAGCCTTAGTACTGCTTCAAATTGGGCTATCACTGCAGCTCTCCCACTGCAATGACTGCATTGTGATCCCCAGCGGCAGTCAGGCTTTAAAGGAGACTGCGGAGCCTTGGATTATTGATGTACTGTAGCAAACATCTGAGAGGGCTGCAATTGATTACAGCTGTAACGGGGTGAGAACAGGGAGTGTTGAGTAGGGCAGATGTTCAAGGTTTGTCTGTTTTATGGAATCACCTGGGTATCAAACCAACCGGGCTGTTTGTGTGGACACCCTGAGCTGCGGGGCAGGGCAGTGGGCGCGGTGTCCCTCAGACATCGGGAAAGTGGGTTAAATTCCAGGCATTCTCTCACATCTAAAGCCACACTGTTTCTGGTTTGTCTTCTCAACAACTTATCGTACATCTTGTGCGTGTGTGAGAGTCCTTTGCCAAGCCCACTGGCTATGGAAAAACAATTTAACTGGATTTAATTTGTTGCCCCCCTCACCCCTCCCCTCCTTCTTCCCCTTGCATTTTTTTCTTCTTCTTCTTTTGTGTGCCTCTGAGAGGTTAGGAATTCATCTTGTTTAGTAATTCCATGCCCAGTCTGAGCTCGCTTTGCAAGTTAGACAGGCCAGGTTCCATGGGCAGCTCTAGGATCTCCATGATCTCCTTCATGTGTGGATTATTACTATTGTTTCCTTTTCTCATAAACGTGGATTATTTTTCTTCAGAATATGTTGGGCAACTCTCAGTCACATATCTTGCCTTCTCTCTCTCTCTCTCTCTCTCTCTCTCTCTCTCTCTCTCTCGTCTTTTATTTTATCAGTCTAAGCTCCATGCTCCTAAGGGTTAAAAAAGCACAATGAAACCAGTTGCCTAGAGCCCTGACCACTTTTTCCATTCTTGCTGGAAAGTTTCCAGTCCTATTTATATGAAACCTCAGGCCCGACAATCAAGAAACCCATTTGGCCAGGATAAAGAATTATGCATATCCTAAAGTTCTTCTGTTTAACTTAAATCGGTATGCAGAAAACATCAGAAATGGCGGCCACACTGTGAAATCTATCTCTGTTTTGTAGACACAGATAATGCAGTGAGTGAGTAGACTACATGTACAAGCAGGCACAAGTGAAATCAATCCATATGACCTAACTACTATTGTGCAGCCAAAGAAAATACTACACCTAATCTGTCCTGGCTTGATGTATGATTTGCTGCAGTAAGAGTTCCAACTCTTATTTTTAGACCAAAATTCCGAGGAGAAACCAAAACGGTTGTTTATTCATGTTGTCTTTTGGCTGAGATAGTGACATATTTTGGAATGATAACATTATTACTGCTATCGTTTGTTAGGAGATGTAGTTGGCCTGGAAGGCATCAGTGTTTGGCTGCTGTCCGCAGGGTTTTGTGTGTTTGAATGGGTGAGTGGGATTAGTCCAAAACAACTCAAGTTATTGTTGTTCTATCTTTATATGTCTGCTGCATTCTACCACTAGGCGGCACTGTTGTAAAGCAAGTATTAGTTGAGACCCTGAGTACAGAGAATGAGAGAAGAAGATGGCGACTACTGAATGTACCGTGCTTTGCTACCATGCTTGCTATTAAGAACTGTTGTAATAATGTAATGCTTCCTGTTGAAGTAAACAGCACTTGTTGAACATTCTGGCATTCTTCTATTCACCGCCCTACACTACAGTTATAAGACAACCAATACAGCTTCAGAAACATAACTTTATATTATTATAATTATTCAGCAATGCAGTACACCATTTCCCTCAAGTACAGGCTGCTGCACTGTATATCAATAAAAGGCATTCCCAGAAGAGGGCAGTGAAAGGCACATATCTACTTCACCTTCACTAAACAATCTCCCCCCTACTTTCCCCCCTTACAGAATTCTGACTTTTCTTCTCAGAATTCTGACTTTTTTTTTTTATTATTTTTATATTAAGAAAAAAGAAAACAGAATTCTGACTTGGATCTCAGAATTCTGACTTTAAACTCAGAACTCAACACATTTTTTTCACGTGGCCCTAATCCTCTTCCGTATACAACACCGACACAAAAAATATCTATTAATTTAATGTTTAAATAAGGTAGTGTCTCCAAACTTATCTCAATTATAACTTGTCTCATTGTAGTTGTACTACAGCACTTACTTTTAAAAAATAAGTTTAGAGACACTACCTTATTTAAACATTAAATTAATAGATATTTTTGTGTCGGTGTTGTAGTTTGTAGATGGTCCCTAAACACGTCCGGTCTGACTGACTGCCGTCTCACCTCCGGCTGCTCATTGAGACCAATAATGTTATTTCTCCAGGTCGGAGGACGGCTCGTTTTGATGAAAATGAGTTTGTAGCTCGTTGTTAGCCTCACTACGTTAGGAAAGATGCGTAGTTTGTGTTTTAATAACATTTCGCTACAGAGAATTATCCCAGAAGTTCGAATCTGTGAATATCTTTCTAATTTTGCTTACATTTATAAAACCGAGGGCACGGATTATGAATCTGTGCGCACGGTTTAGTTTTTTTTATCAGCTGACACCAGGGGGACTCCGTAGATTTTAATGTATTGTTGGGTACTTTTTGACTAGGGATCGACCGATACTGGTTTTTAAAGGCTGCTACCGATACCGATTTATTAGTAGTTAATAAAACTAATAATCAATATTTGGAACCGATATGCATATACAGTCAAAATGAAAATCTTGAAGTCAAAATTAAGATTTTGGAATGTTAAAAAATCCAACACAAAACTTAGTTTAAATGCTTTAAGCAATTTAATACATGAGAAACTTTCAACAGAATACACAGTAAAAGATAGTCAGATAGTGCTGTGGGCGGGAATCTGCAAACTACCAAAAAACGGCCGTCTATCCCTACTTTTTATTTTTTTTAATATTTAGTACTTTAAAGGAGAACTCCGGGCAATTTTTACGTTAATCCTGATTGCTCTAAGTATGTGAGTACTGTCGATAGGGGGGGAAAAAAGGAGCCGAATCGGTGCTAGCATCATGGAGCTACTGCAGCTAATGCCGAGAGCTACCACTTAGCTAAAACAGCAGTTTTGGGGGCATATCATAAAGAGTGCCTTTGTGCCTCTTAACAGACTCAAAATGCAACTAAAATGTCTGTGCAACATGAACAGGGCCCTTACATGAAAACAAGATGCGTTTTCAACTCAGACATTGTTTCAATTCACCTACCCTGTTAGCTGCTAGCTGCCGTCTGATGAGTGAGTGTGTTCAGCCAGGCTTCGGTAATAATCATCAAGCAGCAGTTCTGTGTGTATTTGTAGCATATATATATATATATATATATATATATATATATATCCATTTTGTGTGCGATCCATCTGGCGTTGGTGAATAGTAGTCTCTGCAGTGGAAAACTGTGTGTTAGTTGCCTTAGCACGTCCGACCGGCATCCTTCTATTTCCTCCCCGCCTGCCGCCGCCGACAACAATCCACGGGCGCCCGCTGGTCTGGTGGATGTCCTCCAGAGGACAGTTCATGCTTTCGCGGCAAAATTTTTGCGGCGAAAAAAGTTTATTTCCCCCTCAAAAATAGGTAATTGAGCACTGTAGTGGTTATGATCATATCAGTGACTATGTAACTACATGGAAACAGGCCAAATGATGCCTGTTTGAGGTGGAAATAAACTTTTTTTTGCCGCAAAAATTTTGCCGCGAAAGCATGAACTGTCCTCTGGAGGACATCCACCAGACCAGCGGGCGTCCGTGGATTGTTGTCGGCCGCGGCAGGCGGGGAGGAAGTAGAAGGATATGCCGGTCGGGCCTGCTAGCCTGGCTAAGGCAACTAACACACAGTTTGCCACTGCAGAGACTACTATTCACCAACGCCAGATGGATCGCACACAAAATGGATATATATGCTACAAATAAACACAGAACTGCTGCTTGATGATTGTTACCGAAGCCTGGCTGAACACACTCACTCATCAGACGGCAGCTAGCAGCTAACAGGGTAGGTGAACCATGTTCACCATTAGGGTTGGTCATCGTTTTAATTTTAACAGTTCTGATTCCCATTCCGATTCTTCCTTTCGAATTAGGTTCGTATTGATTCTAGATTCTTTAATGTCAAATAAAGCCACACTTTAGAGCGCAGCTTACTGTGCTCCATGGCTGCAACACAAGCGCCTGCCGATGATCGGATTCAAAACCAATTTTGCAATCGTAATTTTTTTTTAAGCGGTTTCTAGTTGGAACCCGTTCTCGATGCCCAATCCTATTCACCATACCTACTTTATGAGTAGATATGGAAAAATCTAGCAATGCAGCTTTAATAGTGGTAGTCTACATTGAATAAAATAGAAGTGCCAAAAACGTACACAAGTTCAGCGCACATGGGTAGAAATGTCTTAGCCACACACACATAGCCTATACGTTTTTTTCCAGTAGCCTATAGCAAAAATATTTCTTACCTGGCTTTTTACCTCAGTCAATGTGTGTGCGTACATCATTACCACGCGCATCGTCTCTCTCTCTCTCTCTCTCTCTCTCTCTCTCTCTCTCTCTCTCTCTCTCTCTCTCTCTCTCTCTCTCTCTCTCTCCCTCTCTCCCCCCCCGTGTCTCCCTCAACACTCAGCACGCGGACGCCTCGTGCAGCAGTCCTCTGCTCTACTACTCCCAAAGCCACATTTCAACATGACTTGAGAAGCTGAGCCCAGCTCTTCCAGCCAGAAACTGTTTTTGCTAAACAGCCCTCGCAGCATCCCAGCAGTACCACTTTCCAACTTTAAAACAACATTCCCCCCTGCTCCTTTGAAGCCCCTCCCCTTTAGTTTTTTTTTTCATTCATTCCTGGGAGATACGTCAGTCCCGGGAATTTAACGAGGTTGCTAGTTTTTTTTTTTTTTTTGTTTACTTCGGGGCTCCGCATGGATGTGGCAGCGGCAGAGAGGATGACTCTGCCGGGTATCCGACTCCGGAATCGGCCGACGCAAGTGATGCCGAACCAGCGGAAGGTGAAAGCCAGACGGAAAAGACGAAAGGAGTTGGTTTTAATCCAAATATTCTTGTTCGGCGGTTTGCTTCTGGTCGTGAAGGGGTTTTCCTACTTAGCGGAAAATTCAGGTGAGGATTTTAGCCGTTTGTTCAGCTCCTGTTCGGAGCACTGGGATGCCGGGGAAGGGGAGCTGAATTCCCCCCAGTAGTTCGCTTGTTTGTTTCATTGCTGTAGGCTACATGTTTGGCTCTCTAGTAATTTCTCCAGTTACCTGTCTTTTATATTGTCCCTCTTGTCACCAAACACACAGCTGTAACGTTACTTGGGCTAACTGTGCTCGTAAAGACACATTAACATTAGTGTAAGCAGCTACATAGTGAAAACCTTCGTACTAAAAGCTTCATATTATCACTTAATGCTAAATGTTAGACTACTCTTCATTTCTCCACAGGAACCTAGTGTGTCACATTCACCAACTGTGTAAATGAACTGTTGTGTTTCACTGTAAAGTGTGACAAGGTGTCTTTGGTACTAAAAGTTCTGAAATAGCCTATTCTTACAAGACTTTCACGTTAGTGTTCCGAAGTAGAGCTGCACAATCGCGATATCAACTGGCCCAAAGGTTGCGAGATATCGCGAAAGACACCCCGAGATTTCTTAGTTGAAAGAAAATATAAGTAGAAAACTGCACTTTAAAATGTAACTGTCATTTTTTTAAAGTTGGGCCTTTTTATAGGCCTATTCAATTCAGTGTTCAATTTGTTCAATAAAAGAATGTTGGTTAATGATTTCCTTTCATCTGCATTTTGTTGTATTTTATCAGAATAGTAATATCCTCTCGTTATCGCGATATTCAACAAAGTTTCACGTATCGCATATTTCCCTCATATTGTGCAGCTATATTCCCAAGCATTATAATCATCACTTACTTATGTGTGTGTTTCATATCATGTATGGGTTATGGTTAAGCTGTCCATGACATAACCACTGCATTGTCATATTGTGTTAAAACGTGAGAACTGTCAGCCCAGTTTGAGCTGAAAACTCCCATGGGCGTTGGAGCATCAAGGTGTTTGTAGGCCTACTAGCATGCAGGTATACTGCAGACTGTCATTGAAATCCATCAGAGCTTTAACTACTGTATGGGATGCTGTTCTGGGCTGAGGGATGCAGAGGCTCCTGTATGTTCAGGTGTTTTAGCTGCAGAGTGGTGAAATCAGGGCACTGAGCCCTCAGGGTGCATAGGCCTACATCTCCAGGTTACTGCAAATGGTTGCACATTCCTCCAACTTCATTTCAATGCTGTTCTGACATTAGAGGTGGGGGAAAATTTCGATACAGCATAGTATCAAGATATTTTCCATGGCAATACTGCATCGATACACAGATGCCAAGTATCGTTCCATTATTATATATGTTTTGGTCAGTTGACAATTGCATTTTGTAGCAATAAAACTGAAGTGAGGTGAACAAACAGACAGTTTTTTTTTTTTTTTTAGATGAAACAGATGTTGACAAAGTTTCCTTTTTTGGAGAATTTTTTTCTGAATTATGTGTTTAACGCTCAACATTTCCCGGGGTCATGGCGCCCCTGAGTGCAGTTCTTCCTAACGGCAAACATCTGCACCATTTGACTTGATGTCTGCATGTTCCTCTCTTTTTTTGACTGGGCCCCCCCAACACTCCACTTGATTACTGAGTCGGTGTCAGCTACAGTGAGACGTATTCATCACTTTCTATGGACAGAAGGCCTGCATGAATATTCATACATACTCATGATGTGTGCATCATCAGTGGGACTCATTCCCCCCCTTCTTTTCCTCCCCATGCACTGCGTATCCTGGTTACATGGAACTGCAACAGTGCTGCTCGCTCTCTGCATGTGCTCCAAATTAGAGTTGAACAATTGGATGACACTGGGGCGTTTAATGCATTTCCCTTGTCCCCATTGTGTTCTTGTTAAGATCCTAATCAGCTCGCCGGAATGTCAGTTGAAGTTGATTATTT
This sequence comes from Zingel zingel, assembly GCA_023566125.1. Lineage (NCBI taxonomy): Eukaryota > Metazoa > Chordata > Actinopteri > Perciformes > Percidae > Zingel > Zingel zingel. The sequence continues at coordinate 6,118,926 of CM042317.1, read as the reverse complement.
ATGATGCGTTTAATGAAGTTCTGCTAAATTGAGCTTGGTGCTGTGGAGCTGGAAGCGGAGAACTCCACGCCTCCTCCTCACTGTGGTGCATTAATCATTCCCTCCTCTTTTTCTTCTTCTCTCCGCGTGCAAGATAGCGAAAGGTAGAAGGAGAGAGGGAGCGGTACAGCACTGGCAGGCATGCACGCAGACCCCACTGCTGCTGCCGCCGTAGCTGCTGAGTGTGGTGTAGTGAAGGTGAGGCCAGGTGAGAAGTTCAGCCCTGCCCCGAGGACTGTTGAAGAACTGGGCCTTTTTCATTTCATTTGAGTCCCTCTCTCTTAGGCCAGGCTTGTGGTTGGCAGGGTGGAAAGGGCCGAGCGCTCCTGCTGGGCTCTGTGAAGTATGAAATTAATTCATTGGCGTTGCTACTTGAAGAATGTGCAGATGTAGCCACAGTGGGAGCCCCACTTTGTACGCTGCACTGTTGCTCCACCCACCCCGAGAGGACTTTGTTTTGGAAAAATCATGAAATTCCCCCTTCAATGTATGAATTGCGGGAGGAGGGGGGAGATATACCAAACTGACACATCTGTGGTGCACTCCTCCAGCTGTGCACTACCCTATTGTTACATAAATAATCAAAGTTTAATGTGACGGAGAAGACAACCCTGGCGCAGTAAAAATAAACCACATTGCTTGACGTGCACTTTTCTACCTGCAACATCACAGCAACACTAACATGTAACCTATACATCAAAATGAAAAGGCCCAATTCATGAAAGTAAAAGAACCGTTGGAAATATGGTGAATGTGCTGAAATACACTAGAGCCGAAACAATAAATCAGTTAGATGATCGACGGAAAATTTATTTGCTAATCAATTAATTGTTTCACTCATTTTTAAAGGAGAATTCCGGTCGATTTCAACACGTATCTCTGTTGTTTGTTGTCACGTAGTACTATCAGTAGGGAGAAAAACGAAAATAATCGGTGTTGCCTACAACGAGTTATCCTCCTGCTAGATTTCTCACCCATGTGGTTGAAACGGGGCAGGTTTTAAACGTGCTTTTAGCCTATTGACATGTCCAAGATGTCATTACAAGTGCCTACCCATGTGAACTAATTCCTTCCGAGTGAACACAGTGAATATGACTGCAGTAGATGTGAAAGAAATGCATTAAAGTTGCGCTAATTCAGCTCTGTTTAGTTCCGGTGTTGAGACGGCAAGACGAGTGCATAGGGATCGTCTACAAAGTACAACACCGAATTTAGTTTTTTTCAGAAATGGGCATATGCTTATTATTTAAATGTAAGTGCTGTAGTACAACTAGCAGGATACAAGTTATAATTGAAGTGAGTTTGGAGACACTACCGCATTTAATCATTAGATTAATAAATATTTTTGTATCTCTTTTCGGTGTTGTACTCTGTAGACGGTCCCTAAGCACTTGTCTTGCCGTCTCAACACCGGAACTAAACACAGGTATGAATTAGCACAACTTTAATGCATTTCTTTCACATCTACTGCAGCCATATTCACTGTGTTCACTGGGAAGGAATCAGTTCACATGGGTAGTAGGCACTTGTAATGACATCTCGAATATGTTAAGAGGCTAAAAGCACGTTTAAAACCTGCCCCGTTTCAGCCAGCCGCCTGGGTGCAAAAGCTAGCAGCAGCATAACTCGTTGTAGGCAACACCGATTATTTTCGTTTTTCTCGCTACTGACAGCACTACGTGACAACAAACAACATAGTTACGTGTTGAAATCGACCGGAATTCTCCTTTTAAAGCAAATATACCAAACCTTCTCTGGTGGTATTCTGTCCAAGTGAGGCTTATTGTAAACTGAATATATCTGGGTTTTGATCATTTGACATTTTAAGACTCCATGTAGGGGTCTAAGGTTTTTTGATGGGCATTTTTTTCACTTTTCGTCAACTCTGGTAATATGGTAAACAGTGTTGGGCAAGTTACTTCCAAAATGTAATACATTATAGATTAGAGTAATTAGTTATATTACAATATAACTGTCTCTGAATTGTAATGCTTTACACTACTTTTGCGTTACTTTTGAGTTACTTTCACCAAAATAACAGCGAAAGAATAGGCTATGACAGGTGTCTTCAGCGTTTTTTAATCATCGAATCCCAGCAACAGGAAACGTTACTCTTTTACTCATTGAATTCATAAAAATAAAAAAAAACACCACTTAATGTCGGTTTTAAATGCGTTAACGCGTAACTGAGATTGTTATGGGTATAATATTAACGTAATGTTATTAGTTATGCGTTATATTACTGCGTTACGTCAAAAATTAATACATTACTGTACTTTTGTAATGCGTAACTCCATACACTGATGGTAAATGGGCTGAAATATACTAGAGCTACAAACTATTAATCAATTAGTTGATTGACAGAAAATTCATTTGGTAATCGATTAATTGTTTTACTGATTTTTCAAACAAAAATGCCAAACCTTTTTAGGTGTCATTCTGCCCAAGTGAGGATTATTGTAAACTGAATAGATTTGGGTTTTGAACATTTGGCATTTTAAGACATCACGTAGGGGTCTGAGGAATTTTGATGGACATCTTCTATTTTTGTACATTTCATTAACTAAAAGATTACTTAAGTATTCAAGAAAATAGTCAGCAGATTAATCGAAAAATATTCATTTGTTGCAGGCCTAAAATATACTGTATGTATATACTAATCTATGTCTTTCCTTGAGAGGTTTGTGTGTCCTCGTACACAGAAAGTAGTCACTCTAGCTCAGATTCAAACTCTTCTTTCAGGCCCCTGTACACTGTGTGTAGTTGATGTGCGAGAAATGTGTAATGTTTGTAGAGCTGCAACGATTAGTTGATTATTAGTCAGTGAACAAACAAAAAAAATGTAAGAACATTTTGATGTTCAATATCATTTAGGTCATTTTACAACAAAAAAAAGCCTTCTCAAATGTCAGTAAGTGCTGATTTTGTTAGTCTATTATCTGAGTTGTGGACGACAAAACAAGACATTTGAAGACATCGCCTGGACTCTGGAAGGCAGAACGTGCCCCATGTACAAAAGCATAGTCCTTACCACAGCGGCTGCGGGTTCCATGCCGACCTGTGGCCCTTTGCTGCATGTCATCCCCCCCCCCCCCCCATTATGTATAAATGATAACACCATAAGCCCATCATACACGTCTCTCCCCAGCACAAAGCTTCTTAGGAGCCCTCCAGAAAGCTCAGGTACTTTCCCCATTTTCTAGTGTAGACATCCAATCTGGCAAACCAATTATATGACATTTTTTTCAAACGCCGCCAACCTAGCCATCTCACAAGCCCACTCCTGGATTGACGACACCCCTTCGTTCTTCATCCTCTTAAAATAATCTGTCTGGCTATCATTAAACTAGTGTGGACCCAGCTTCTTATGTGTTTATCCATCCTGCTTAGGATTGACCCATCTCCCAGAACAAATAATCTTGGGCTGAATGGAACCTGGGTCCCTGCAATCAGACATAAGTTATCCCGTATCCTGGTCCAAAATTCCTGGACCTTATCACAGGACCATAGGACATGAAGTAATTGGCCGTCTTGGCGAAGTTGCAAATATATAAAAAATGAAGACCAAACTGCTGTACCACATCCTTAAAGGATTTTCATTTCATGCCACTGAGATACAGATCCTCCAGTGTGACAATTCCCTTTTTTTTTTAACCAATCCCTCCAAAAAAAGGGGGGTTGGGGGGGGGGGGGGGGGATCTACCAATACATAACTTTGGATTTTGCCAAAAACTTGATAAAGTATTTAGATATAGATCGAGATCAAACTTTGGTCCAAACAATATTTAGACCACTTGATATCGGCCTATCACAGACATATCGCCACTATCGGTATCGAGGTATATGTTGTCCGATATGCGTCATTATGACATTTTTTCACAAAACATATAATGCAGAAAACAATGCTTGGGGTGATTAAGAAATGGTCTGATTACATAGTTCTTTATTTAAATGGTCAGCAATTGACTGACATTGAACATCCAGTACTGATGTTTATTTAGATATTTGTTTTATTTTAATTTATTTATTTATTTATTTTCTCAGTGTTTATTTCTTGACGGTGTATGTAAAATGTATAATACTGTTAAATATTCTTTAATAAAGTTATTTGTTTAAAGCGTAACTCTCGCCAAAATGCAACCTAGGGTCTTTTTGTGAGTATACCCAAGTCAAACTTTCGTATAGTTAGGACGGAATCGCCACTTTTAACATTTAACATATTCTCGTTTTCGGTCAAATGGCCTTTTGACTGGGAGTGCTAGGGGCACTACTATGATAGCCTCAAAATAGCTATTTTTAAAACACTAAGAAGGCTCGACACAACATGAGACTTTGCTTGAAGTATCACCAGGGACTCTACACATGAACTCCAGCATTGAGAACGTTTTAAACGACTCACTTTAGCAGTTGTTGTTTACACTATCCGCCATCTTCTTGCCAGTCAAAAAGAGTCGATCTCCAAATGCAACATAACGGGGAGGAGAGTAAAGATGGAAAGCTCCTAAAGCTTAGTTCCATATAAACGCACGGATAATTTATTGTTTTGTCGTTAGTGAAACACAATATTGACCTTGTAGTTGAAAAAGGAGCCTCATATAAGAATGACATTTCCTCCTATGGAGTCCGTTCATTCGCATTCAGAGATCGACTATTTTTGACTGGCAAGAAGATGGCGGCTAGCGTAAACAACAACTGCTAAATTGAGTCGTTCAAAACCTTTCTTTCTAGTAAACTCTGTGTACACAAACCGTATTCTCAATGTACGGTTAATTCCCAATTAACAAAACTGGTTAAAAGAAAAAATTATAATATTAACATTTAAATAAATCACCGGAAGAATCCTGTACAGCCCGACCCTGGAGTTAACACTAAGATTAGCTCTCCTATTCAAGTTGATGTTTTGCTTGTTCAACCGTTGTTTAGAGAGGGTTTGAATAGCTATTTTTATTTTTCTATTGTTATCATTTTGGTGCTGGTGATTTTCCTTTGGGGCTGGCTAAAACCTATTTACGGGGCGCCAAAAATTCCTCTATGCAGGAAAAACCCTGAGTCAGGCTCTGGTATTCTCAGAACATGAGAACAGCGCAGATGGACTTGATGAGATGTTTCTACTTGCAGTGTGATTTTCTTATTTACATCGTCACCAGGCACTCATCGCGCTTCCTGACTTGCCTCAAAACTGCTTTGGTAGCTCACCGGGTTGAGCGTCACGTGCGCCCCATGGACCAAGGCTCAGGCTACATTTACTGTACATTGCTACGTTTTGGTTTTTAAGCGAAGTATTTCAGCCAAAAGCGATCTCCGTGCACACAGGTGTTTTTTGCTCCAGTAAAAGAACCAATCTGCGTTTAAACTAACCAGCCCAAACCGCATATCTCATCAACATTTTAGTATAGCGGGCATGTGCGTTGCCGTGGTAAACAGGAGGCAGCATGTATACGCCGCCCGTTGCTGGTAGTTGCCATGGTAACGTTAGTAGCTTAGTCTCTTAGACCCAATCAGGCGGTGAAACGTCGGTGTTGCCAAAGGTCTCCAATTGCAGCCGTTGAGACTGCAACAACAACCCCGCAGATTCCAAACCTAAAAGGGGTCAGAAAAAATCTCCGGTTTAGGGGCTCTGAAACTCCAGAGCATGAGAGTGAATGCGAGGTGTAAACGTAGTGAAAGATATTTGTTTTCAAACCAAAACGTAGCCATGTAAATGTAGCCTCAGTCCTCACCGCAGCGGCCTCGCGTTCCATTCCGACCCGCGGCCCTTTGCTGCATGTTATTCTCTCTCTCTCTCTCTCTCTCTCTCTCTCTATTCTTCATCGGTCCTATCAAATAAAGGCCAAAAAAATGTGTGCACAGTGCAGAGTCTGACACAGATCGGGACCGAGACTTTTTAGAGTCATTGCGCAATGAGCTTGTATGTTTATTATCACACCTTTTACTACATATAAATCATAACTTTTGCTATTTTTGCTCATACTACTCAAAGTCTTTGAAAAAATGTTTTTCTTTTATCAATACTGAAACTCAGGTATCTTATCACAGTTTCACACTCAAGGTTCTGTGTATAAAAACGCTCATCTAGGTGTTTGTAGCCGCACTGAGACGTCTTTGAATCGAATCGGAAAGTCGACTTTAAACTGTGATAAACATCCTCCAGGTTTCCATGTGTCCAGCCACGGCAGCGACGGGCAGGAGAGATGGGCAGGGAGGAGGCTACTGCAGGAAATGGACAACCGCAGCCTAGAGGACATGGAGAGTGAAGAATCTAAGAACTGCACGGCTCCAGGTAAGACGGAGACAGGACGAAAGAAAGTGGACACCCAAGTGTTCTTCCCCCCCTCGCTCCTTCTCTCTGCCTCCCTACAGAACAAAGAGAGAGATGGGGGGAAAACGGAGCGAGAAAGTGAAAAACAAATGATCGCCCCAAATGTTCTGTCTTTCTACCCTCTCTGGTCCCCCTATTTTCTCTTCCTGATGTGGGGTAACCCAGATTGTGAGGTCAGATGATTTCCCACGAGCACCAGCTACAGCAGGCGGTGACATTCTGGCTGCCTCAGCTGGGTTTTTTTTTTCGCACTTGTTCTCAGTCACATTTTTTTTTCTCGGATCCTGCAGATATCATTCTCACTTCCTCCACCTAAGCTTTCCCTCTCTGCCTTGCACAAGTCTCTTTTCATCTCTCCCATTCCTTTCCTCTGTGTTTCCCTCTCGGCCCCCCCCCCGCGGTGGCCACATCTCGTAAAGAAAAATCTCTGTTTCCATGGCGACCTTTTATCTTATTGTCAACCAGCAACTTCTCGTCGAGGCGCTCAAAGTTGCGCGAGGATGCTTGGAGGCATTTTGGGCGGCTTATTCTTTGTAAAGTAAAAAAAATAATCACTCAGTCGCGTTAGAAGCATTGAAACAGGCCACATGTAGGTGACTGTATTCAATGAAATGAAATGCTTTTACGTCATTTAAAAGCCTGTCCTGTCATGTAATCCAGCCAGTTTCTCATTGGATCTAGGGCTGCAAAATATCTTATTGCAATTATTTTGACTGATATTGCTATTGATAATGTGATTCACGATGTTGGAGGGAATGATCATTTTTGTATCATTTTTCGGTAACACTTTATAATAACCATCATTAATAGATGGTAAATTGATAGTTAATTAATCTTTAGTAATAGTCATTTAACTGTCAGCAAACAGTCATTTTACTGTTAATGAAATTATAATTAGCACAGTTTATTGTTACACACATTATATCCCTCATTAGGTATCGGGTAATGATTAAAACATGTTTGTAAACCTTTAAGAAACCATTTTTAAAAAGTCTATAAACATTACATATATAGATGTAGACCAGATATTCCTAACACTTTAAGGGTTACTAGTTGGTTTGTAAACTGTCTATAAAGTTGCAACATATGACTATAATACCTTGTTAAATATTTAATAAAAAACAACTAGTATCCACTGACAAAGTATTAACTATCTATCTAAATATTGTTTATAGATGGTTAACAAAGTATTTTTTAACTACTAAACAAGGTATTATAGTCATCTGTTGCAACTTTAGAATAACCATCCAGATACTGTTTATAGATGGTTTACAAACCAACTAGTAACCCTTAACAAAGTGTTAGGAATATCTGATCTATATCTATGTAAGGTTTATATATGTTTAAAAATGGTTTCTTAAAGGTTTACAAACATTTTTTTAATCATTACCCGATACCTACAAATAAACTGTTAATTAACAGCCCTACTAATAATTAGTAAACAGTATTAATTATAATTGAATTGTTTGTTAACAGTAGAATGGCAATCAATTTACCATCTATTAATGATGGTTATTATAAAGTGTTACCCATTTTTCTCACATTTTCATTGAAAAATATTAAAATGATTATACTTTGAGTTGTGCAATGATCTGTACCAAACAAAGATTTGACACATATTGCGATTTCGATAAGATTGCGATTAATTGTGCAGCCCTAATTGGTTCAGTCCTTATGGATGCATGGACTCCATGCACTCCACCATTACCCATATCTGTTGCTATTTTTAGATGGAACTAAGAGATGGAAGGACATTTGACGTTCACTCCTGTTATAATTAAGGTGTACAAGGTAGGGTGGAGAGAGGTGGCGTCACTCCAGGTCACACTGACATTTGTTCTTTTTTACCTTGAGCGCAAGTCGATTGGCCTCTCCATCTCTCCTGAGCTCATGGGGCAAAATGGCCGTCATCAATCTTCTTTCTCTCCTCTCCCAAGGTCGGCGCTGTCGTCTATAAAGGGATCTGCGGTCAAAGTTCAACTATTTTCTTATCCTGCTTATTATACAGTAGCTGCCCTCGTCTCCTCTGAGGCTAAATTTAACGCTCATACCCTGATGTCATTAGCTCCTGCCACCCTCTTGCGAACGGCAAGGTTTTTGCTGAAAGAACAACTTATTTTCTGGATGTGTTGCCCCCCTCTGATGATGCGCTCCTCTCCCTGGAATAAGTTAGTGAGTTATTCTTCATTCGACCGTTGAGAGGGAAGAATCTGTGTGTTTTAAAAAGGATGGTGGTGGTGTAAAAAGAAGATGTTGAAGCAGAAAAAATTGTTTCAGAACAACTAACTCAATATTTAGAAATACATCAGTATATACACCCTCAACAGTATGGTTTCAGACAGAACCATTCCACTGAAATAGCCATCTGCGCATTATTGGAAAATATTGTGCAGCCGCTTGATAAAGGAAACATCGTGGGTGCAGTATTCCTGGACTTAAAGAGGGCATTGGACACAGTAAATCATAGCCGTCTTATCTCAAAACTATCATCTTATAATACATCACACCAGGCATTATCATGGTTCGAGTCATATTTACAGGGTCGAGAACAATGTGTAGTTATTGATCATGCAAAACCTGCCCCATGTGAAATTAAGACCGGAATCCCGCAGGGAACCATACTGGGGCGTGTTCTCTTCAGTTTGTAGGCGAACGAGCTGCCTGAAGTATGTCCTGAAGTTGGCATTCAGATGTATGCCGATGACACTGTGGTTCATGTGTCCAGCAAAAGCTCTGTTGTTATCGGCAGTACATTGACTAAAAGTCTTGAGAAAGTGTTCGATTGGCTAAACAAACTGTAAAGTTCCATTTTGTAAAACATCTTTTGCCCAAAATGTTTTTTCTGTGAAAGGAGCCAATCTGTGGAACAGGCTTCCTACAAATATAAAGACTCTAACTAAAATGTCCACCTTTAAAAAAACTATCAAAAGTATGGTTCATACAGCAGCAGCAGTGTGATCATGCCATGTGAAATGTATAGTTGTGTGTATGTGAGGTGTGCATCTGGGTGAATTCGAGTGAATGTGTTTATTTACTCCACTTATTTTTATTACTGCTAACTGGTTTCTGGACATTTTATTGTATTCACTGTAAAAATGTGACTCCTTTATTATTTTAACTGTTAAAAGCCCTTCTATGGACAGGTGTTGCGAATTAGCCATGGCTATAAACATTGTGATACAGGCATCGGATTGTTCTTTATGTAATAATCTATGTTTTTTGTATCTGTCCCTATTCAAATAAACAACAAATAAATAGAATGCATGGGCTGTAAAGTGAGAGCAGTTGCATTTTAGTAGATAATGTTCAGGGCTGCAACTGATTTCTTTTTCAATGTCAAAAATGTGTAAAATGTGAGAGAAAAGTAAATAATTCTGCAACAACTTACTAGAGTCCCAGGTTGAAAGGAATTTTTTTTGTCCACCAACTGACTAAAGGTTTTCTCTTTGACACAGCCCAGTATCCCGAGGAATTACGTTCATTCTAGTCTCGCATTGCCCGACCTTCCTCCACAGCGCTGCGAAAGAGGGTCTGACTAGTCCACACAGCATTCCGGGATGGGAGAAAAACTTGCTCTGATTTATTGGCAATTCTTTAAACCAATCACAATCGTCTTGGGTGGTGCTAAGCCTCGGACGGAGCCACGGCGCCTCTGCAAAATAGCCTCGGGAAGGAACTTGTTTTGGTGGAATGTGTACGTACAAAAGTTTTTTTTTAGTCGTGCAACAGAAAACTCAGATTGGACAGATAGTCTAGCTAGCTCTCTGGATTTACCCTGCAGAGATCTGAGGAGCAGTTAACCATAGTCCTCAGAAATTGACTGGAGTTTAAAATTCCAACACAAAGTTTTTTTTGCCTTTAGCCTGTAGGATACGACGTTTGACACATATTTTGCCATTAACAAATATTGCGCCCCACCTGTGATTTGGATGTTAGTCCATATTGCGTGTTTGATAAAATTGCGATTAATTGTGCAGCCCTAATTTGTGCAAAACCAGATTGCGTGCGTGTATTTCCACAGCTTGCCAGCCACAGAGTAGAGCACAAGCCTGGCTGATGAGGAAGTATCCCAACATGAGCCCTGTGTTCTGGGAGGATGCAGCACGGCAGAGGCACTCACTGATTGTTGCCTGAAATTAGAGGCCTGCTGATCAAGTGCTCGAAAGATGAGGGAGAGAGACAGTCGGAAAGCAGAGAGTAAGAGAGAAAGCCCCTCATTTGCTAATTTCCCCCCTCCCAGCCACACATGAAACAAGCAATCATACCCATCATTACAGCTCCATCCCTGATTTTAATTGTGAGGGGCCCCGCCGCTTCTACGGATTTCTTGTTTATTCCCCCCACCCCCTCTCTATCACTCTATCATTTCTCACTCAGGGGGAAAAGAGAGGAAGCACAGTCAGCGGCTGGTAGTAATGGTTGAGATTGGTTACATCTTAATTACTCGTCACTGTCTCACTATGCTTGCTCTTGGGGGAATTACTGGAATTGTTGGGACTTTATAAATTATAGAGTGTGGTCTAGACCTACTCTATCTGTTAAGTGTCTCAAGATAACTCTTGTTATGATTTGATCCTATAAATAAAATTGAATTGAATTGATTAATCAATTAGTTGTTTGGTCTAGAAAATGTCAGAAAATGGTGAAAAATGTCAATTGGTGTTTTCTAAAAGCCCAAGACAGGGCTCCAGACTGCGACCAAATGGTCGCATTTTACTACTCGCACATGAGCGACCTGCAAATTTGACATTTATTTTTATTTCATGTTGAAAAAATGAGGGGGGAGTGAGTCTGCCAGAGTGGGCCAATGTGTATGAGAGTGGGAGGGTCCGGGAGAGATTAGTCAACTGCGTGGCTACGTCATCTACACTCGTGTGTCTCTCTTTCGTGGCGTCACACTCATCGTCCGTAAAAGTCAGCCTTGGCGAAATGAACCACTGACGCATTATTACATATACGGCTCCTCCTGTACCAGAGCCAGGCCCTTCACAACAGCAAATTGCAGACATGGTTTCCGTGGGGGTCTTAAAAAGTATAAAATTAGCTGAAGCATTGTGTTCTACTGTAGGTCTTAAATAATTTTAAACAGGTCTTAATTTTCCTACTTCCATGTAACGCTACCTCTAATGCTCATTGAAATGTCCCGCAGCACTTTAGAATGTTTTTATTTTGTGGTGTTGTAATTATTTCTGTTGCAAGTCCAAATATAATTCGCTGTATTACGACTACAAATGAGCCCCACATGCAACTTATATTGCAGCCAATCTAGACACCAGTTCGGGGCATTGTTCCAGACAATGTTTCCGGACTCTGACACCTGACTTTGTTTTTGATGTTGTGATATAAGTCTTAAATTTCATTCATAATGGACTTATGGTCTTAAAATGGTCTTACAAAGTCTTAAATTTGACTTGGTGAAACCTGCAGAAACCCTGTGTCGAGGTCTACAAGAGGCCGTGGCAAAAAAGGCAAGAAGACACTGTTTCCGACAGGAGTATGTGCCATGCATGTACACCCACACACTCTTTCTTCCTCCTCCATCAAATGCACACACCACCACAGTCCCGATGCATCCTTTTCTTTCAGTCCTTCTTTCTAAAGCACAAGTGGCTGAGCAGGTCTATGTACAGTAGCATTGGCTGTGTGCTTAGGCAGATAGCGGTCTGGGTACCCCCATACATGTGACTGCTCTCTCCAGGGGTCTTTCCCCGGAGGCTGTCCTCCTCCGTTATTAAACATCCTCTCAGCTCAGCTCCGACGCAACACTCCATTTTAGGATCGGAGGCTGCTATGACTTAATCAGGGCTCCCCTGTGATAAATGTGATGTGTGTGCGCGCATGCGTGTGGCTGCGAGGTAAACCATTAGTAGGGTAGAGTTGTTAGGAATAGTATTGATTAACGTGTGTGTGTGTGTGTGTGTGTGTGTGTGTGTGTGTGCGTGTGTGCGCGCGCGCGCTTGTTTGTTCAGGCTTGCCTCACTTCACGTGGGCAGCCTCCTCGCTCCTTTACCATGTGCCACAGGCAGGTAACTAAGCATCGCCATAATACAGATGATGAATTAATCAAATCATTAAAAAAAGATCACTCCCTAATACCTCGACAAGAGACCTCCACTAATCAAATGCAAAAGTGAACCAGGGAGCTCCCAGAAAGATTTCCTCTGAGAAATCAATTCTGCCATGTTCCAGTATGAGCTGTGAGTGGGCTGCTGCTGCCTTTATCCAACACAATGACAACAACTGTAATAACAGTTGCAGATGGTGGCAAAGTTCTTTCATAACTGCCTAACGTGCAGATTGGCAAAGTCATCGTGTTGTGTTATTGCAGCAGCAGGATTTCCATGCTCTGGGGAATAAGAGCAATCCATCACAGCAATTAGCTCAGCGAGCGCCAGACTCCTCTCTACATCAGCTCCCGCTGGTTCTCTGCCTGTTTCCCCCCTCACTTTCTCTTACTTTCCTGTACCTAGAACATTTATCCGACACTATGTTTTGTCTATTGCTTCTTTTCCCCCTTTTTCTTCTTTTCTTTTGTCTTTCCACACAGAGAGAAATGATTCCTAGTTCCTCTGATGAATTATAGAGCCCGTGTTGTTTGCCAACTGCAGAAGTGGCACGACGCACCTTTTAAAGATTCATCCTGCTGGTGTGACTTTGAGCAATGTTGAGGCCGTTTCCTGAGTGCCACAATCATCTGCCTTTACTGCCGCTTTCCAAAGAGTTTGGAAGAACATAAAGGCTCTCAGACAAAGTATGGTTCTGAACAGCATGCTGAGTATATTGTTAAACTGGGTTGCAGCGGGCATTTTTGGCATTTTATACCTTTTATTAGTGTAATCGACAGCTGACAGGATATGAGGGGGAGAGAGATGCAACAAACGTTCCTGGCCAGACTCGAACTGGCGACGTTTTGATTACATGTTCATGGTCTTTTTTTAACCATTTTTGTCCTGCTTATTCCCCATCTGTCTTTGCATTTACCGTTCATTTTGAACTTGATAAATGCTCTGTATTGTTTTTCTGAAACTTGACATGCTCCTCTTTACTCATTGGCCGACCGTAAAAAAAGAAATGTCCTTATTGAGATTAAGGGGCTGCTGTAATGAGAGCTTTTCCTTCTAAATCTCAAATGGATGTAATAAGTGAATGAGTAATGAGTAGGGGTGTCATGATTTTGATTTAAGATTAAGGATTGGCGACTCCCCCAGTGTATTTCTCTCACCACCCCCACCTACTTGCGCACGTACGAAGAAAAACAGCAACAGACACAGTGTAGCTTACCGGCAGATAGCATGCAGCTAAAGACACAGGGTAACGTTAGCTTACCGGTAGCCTGTAGCTGCACTATTTCAGGCACCATGGCCACTGCCGGAGTCAAGAAATAACAGAGAAACAACAGAACTGGAAAATCCTCCTGCTTCCCTGAAGTCCCTGGGGTAGCAACATTTTGCCTTCCCGTGAGTGAGTTAAGTTAACAGACAACCACCTGTAAAGCCTGTGGGCTCCGACATGGTGCGTTCAGGCACCCTTAAGCCTTCCTTATCTCTCCCATTTTGTTAAACTCAAAATGCATTCAATTGCAACTCGTAAACTCCGGGGGAAAAAAACTTCAAACTGGTGTTGTTAAGTACCCTTCTGCCATCTAGTGGCTCTTATTGTGACATTGCCGTCACTGCTTAAAAAAACCAGCTACACCAAGGGATAGGCATGTAAACAGCTAAACTGAATTATTGTCCTAAGAAAGAGGGAAATATTTGCATAATTTGATTACATGTAAACATAACTTATGGATGTACAGTAGGGGCGGTACGGTTCACAAAATCCACGGTTCGGTTCGTATCACGGTTTTAGGGTCACGGTTTTCGGTTCTGTACGGTTCTTATTTTTTCTTTTAATCTTTAACACTCCAAAAATATACTTCAGCATATGATATATAGCTAAAATTAGCATATTGAATGCATGTTGCACAATACATGCACACAGTGGCAGTTCTATCAATTGTTTTATTTCTGCTGTCATCATAGATAACATGAAATCCAAAATGTTCCCACACACAAGACTATATATGACGCTGGCACATCCTCCAACTGCAGGCAGCCTTCCTTATCTCTCCCACTTACCATTTCTACATGTGACGTGACCTGCAGCACTCCACACTCCACCTGATGAGCGTTCGGCTCGGCGCCTCTCAAAATCTGACGAAAATCTTTAAAAACTTTGTCGATCAAAAAAAACTACAGATTCAGCAACAGTATGGCCTATTTCTCGCTTAAAATGTTTTCAGAAACACTTTTCGGTAAACTATTTTCGTAAAATACGAGATCGTATTCAGAACGAGACGCCATTAGAGTCTGTTTTGAAATTCGGGAGCAGCAAGAACCACGTGACGCTTTCGTCCAATCAGCTGCCATGTGTTGCGTTCGTCACGCTCATCCCCCTCGTCGTTTCCAGTAAGTGTTTTAACATAGGTGTCGAAAGTGGGCGCTACGGCAGTAAGCGGTTAGTGCACATTAACAGTGTACTGACGAACCGTGCAACGCACAGACGCTCCGAACCAAGACATGCGAACCGAGCGGTTCGGATGTTTTTTCATGAACCGTACCACCCCTAATGTACAGCTGATTACGAAAACCTTGATTGATTGATTGATATGGAATATATGGATATGAATCAAAGTTTAACTGGAGAAAGTGACTCCAGAAAGTGACTCCAGAAACTGACGTGAAGCACTCAGCTAGAGAGAAGAGGTATCTCTCTCTAGTCTATTGGAGTTGTTGGAGCTATCAAAACTCTGTCCACTTGCGGTTGTACAGTGGTGTTACAGAGTGGAGCGGTCAGCTCAGGACGTCTCTAACAACAAAGTAAGGTTCAGTCAATCAAACCATTATTTTGTTACAGTGTTTTCATTAGTTGTATGGAAGTGAGGCATGGTTGATACTAACAAACCAATGATCACATACTTTTAACTCAGTATTTGATGTAATTATTATGAGAATTAGAACTGTAACAATACCAAATTTTGCTGTACAATTTAATTGTCTCAGAAATATTTGTGATTAACAATATCATTGTTTCGGTCAAATTTAAAAAGATGTATTAATTTCTTACTTTTAAACAAATTCAAGTTTTGAATGTATTCCAGGATACATCTTTTGGTTAAATCACTGTCATGTGACCCAGATAATGTAATAACAAAGGTACACAGCCTATGAAGTAATCCCCGCCTCTTTATTATCATAAAACATCTTTTCTAACTGTATCCCCGCCTTGTCGTTTTTGTTGCTATGAACGTGTTTAGGGTCAAGTGCCAACAACTAACAATTGAAATTATAAATAGTCTGACCAATAATCACTTATATAATTACAATTTGGCATATCTAAACAAACAATTGTCAGTCATACGCCTTCAAGTGCTCATATTATGCTTTTTGGCTGTTTCCCTTTCCTTTATTGTGTTATATATCTTTGTTGTGCATGTTATAGGTTTACAAAGTGTAAAAGCCCAAAGTCCACCCCAAAGGGACTTACCATCTCCTGTAACACTGTTCACAAACTGCTCCAAACAGCTCTATTGTAGTCCAGCCTTTACTTCAGAGACAAACGTCAAACACTGTAACACACGTTATAATGCTCGCCTAGCTGCTAGCATGGCACACCCTCATACTCTGCTTCTGACTGGCTAGTAGTCCTTACCTAGCTACTGCACATGTGTGACTCCCAACAAAGATGGTACAGAAGTGTGAGGTCTCACTCTGTAGATAAAACAGAGAGCTCAACACACAGGGTGAAAAGAGGAGCTGCAGCAATGTGCAGTACAACAAAAATATGGTGTTTTTTGAAAATAA